>VMDO01009966.1:0-74261 GCA_007922755.1 Pedetes capensis | reverse complement strand
GACCACTACAGGAAAAGTTTCTATCTTAAACAGAAATGGAACCCAAGGACATATAGAAAAATACTATATAGTAAAAGATAGAGAAGACTTGGATGGGAAACTTAGATAGGAAGGGGGGAGGGGGGAAACATAGAGGAAGGTAAGGGGTAACCTATATGAATAATGCTTATCAAATTGCATATATGAAAATTGTCACAACAAAAAGCATGTCAAAATGAATCACATTATGATATACATTAAAAATTTCTAATAAAAAAAAAAAAGAAAAGAAAACCCTATGAGGGTCGCTATGAGTTGGATACCGACTCGACGGCACCTAACAACAACAACAACAATTAAGAATAAATAAAAGAAAATTACCTGAATTACCAATTTTATAGTAGGATCTCAGTAAAATGGTAGTATCATTATTCTTAGAATTTGATATAAGTGGAAGAAAGGATATAATTAGAGAGCATTTGTGATTGCAGCTTTAACATACATCCACACATCGTGATTCTTTCTGCCAATGCTTGGTAGTAATTGGACGGGGATTATTTGCCAATGGTCTTGAAGTTATCAGCTGTCTATCAAAAAGTATTGTTGGGATTCATAGAACCACAGAAAAGATTCATTTCAGTATTTTCACTTGATTCTCAATTTTCAAGGGAATAGTGAACATTCTGAGAGAGAGTGTGAGAGAAATTTTACATTTGAATTTAGTAAATAAAAAATGAATTTTGAGCCGGTGTGGTGGTGCATGCCTGTAATCTCAGTGACTTGGGAAACAGAGGCAGGAGGATTGCAAGTTCAAGACCAGAGGCAGTCTGCATAATTTGATGTGCCTCTGTCTCAAAAAGTGAAAAAAAAAAAAAAAGAGCTGGTGGTGTAGCTCAGTGGTACAGCACTTACAAAGCATGCAAGTGCAAAGCCCTGGGTTCAACCCCCAGTACCACCAAAAAAAAAAAAAAAAAAAAAAAAAGATTTTTGGGCCTGACATGGTTGTGCATACCTGTAATCCCAGCATGTAGGGGGCTGAGGGTGGAAAATCAAGAGTTCAAGGCCCTCCCTCCAGGCTATATAGCGAGACCCTCTCTCAAAAAACCAAGAAAAGAAAAAAAGAAAAAGCGTTTGGATCCTGTGTTAATGTTAATAAATTACTGTGATTGAGTTTCATGTTTTGTGTTTATGCATGTTTAAAATTTTGTGAGTCAGAAAATCCCATTCCTGTTGGAAAGTTATCATTTTAAAAATAAGATCTATTCCTGTACAAGAGGAGGTAAGTCAAGAGGCTACCATCCTTAGAAATCCAATAAGCTCATATTTCATATATATTCCTGTCTCTTTTTAATTGCGGCATTTTAAAGTTTATAGTCATTAAGATTCACTTTTTTGGTGTGAAATTATACAAATTTTACCATGCATATATTGGTGGAATTGCTGCTACAGTAAAGATACAGAACTGTTCAATCACCCCTAATATCTCCCTTGTGCCTCTTCTTTGTCAACAAACATAATCATTTTCCTCGCACTAATCCATAGCAACTACTGGTCTATATTTTTGCCATTTCCAGAATATGATAGGAATGAAATTATAATGTATGTAAACTCTTAAGCCTGGGTTGTTTTATTCATCCTGTTGCATTTGTGATGCACCATGTTGCCTCTTTCTTACCTCAAGGAGGTTTGTAGTGACAGTTTGTTCCTTTTGATACTGCTGTGTAGTATTCCATCAGAGGGAGGTACTACAGTTTTTTTTTTTTTTTTAGAAGATATGGAAGGTGTTTTCCATTGTTGATGATTATAAATAGAGCTGTTATAAACACTCGTGTACAAAGTTTTTGTGAATATAGTTTTTTACTTCTCTAGAATAAATGTCTGGGGCTAAGGTTTAGCTCAGTTCGTAGAATGTTGCTCTGTGTTCTCTGAGGTCCTAGGTTAGATCCCCAGCTCTGCAGAAAAAAATGGGAGAAGCATGTGGCAGTTCTTTCCTGAAGCAATCCCTAAAAACAATCAGCCATCAAAACCCCTGTGAGGAAACCGGGCATGGTGGTGCACGTCTGTAATCCCAGTGGCTCGGGAGGCAGAAGCAGGAGGATCTCAAGTTCAAGACCAGAGGCAGTCTGCGTAATTTAGCAAAACCATCTCAAAAAGTTAAAAAAAAAGGGACTGGAGGCGGCAGCTCAGTGATCCAGCACTTGCACAGCATGCAAGTGTGAGACCTTGGGTTCAACCCCCAGTACTGCAAAAAACAAAATAAAACAAAGCAAAACAAAACAAACAAAAAATTCCTGTGAGGGTCGCTATGAGTCGCATACAACTCGATGGCACCTAACAACAACAACAAGGTAAGTGTCTAGCACTGGATTGCTGGGTCAATATGAAAAGTATAGTGTTAATTTTATTTTGTTGTTGTTAGGTGCCATCTGGTTGCGTCCAGCTCATAGTGACCCTATGTACAACAGAACGAAACATTACTCAATGTTGTGCCATGTACCCATTGTTGCAGTCATGTGTTTCTTCTCATTTTGAGTTGTGCTATATCAGTCAAAGAGGTCCCAAGGACTTTACTCCATTCCCATCATTAAGGTCAACTCTACTTTGAGGAGTAACTCTTCCTCAGTCATCTTTTGAATGCCTTTCAGCCTGGGGTGGGGGGCTCATTTTCCGGCCCTATATTTAACAGTGCTTCTCTGCTATCCACAGGATTTTTAATGGTTAAATGTTTCGGGAGTGAGCTGCCAGGTGCTTCTTGCTAGTCTGTTTTAGTCTGGAAGCTTCATTGAAACCTGTCCATCATTGGTGACCCTGTTAGGAACTGAAATACTGGTAGCATAGCTTTCAGCATCACAGCAACACCCAAGCCCCCACAGCACAATAAGCTAACAGACATGTGGGGGTTAACTTTATAGGAACCTGCTAGTGTTCCATTTTTCAAATGGCTATAGCATATGGCACTCTTCCCAGCAGTGAATGGGAATTTTTGTTTTGCATCTTCCTTGGTGATGGATGTTGTCAGATGTTCTGTTTCATTTTTGTTTAGCCATGCAAGTAGGTGTGTGGTAATATATCAGTGTGTCTTATTATTTAGCACTTTCCTAACGGCAAATCTTTACATGTGCTCGTTTGGTAAAGTGTTTGCTCAAATCTTTTGCCCTATTTTTAAAATTGAGCTTTTATGTCATTGAGTTTTGTGAGTTCTTCTAATAATATTTGGCTACAGATCCTTTGTTGGGTCAGAGTGCTGCGTGTCATGCCGATAATCCCAGCAAATTTAGGAGGCTGAGGCAGCAAGATCACAAATTCAAGGCCAGAGGCAGCTTGCATAATTTAGTGAGATCTTGTTTCTAAATAAGTAAGTAAGTAAGTAAGTAAGGCAGGCTCAAGGTGTAGCCCAGTGGTAAATCACTTACAAACTCTGGGGGAGGCCCTGAGTTCACCTCCTGAGTACTGCAAAAGAAAAAAATAGTATTTTGTTTGAGCCTGCGGCTTGCCTTTTCACTCTCTTGGCATGGTCCTTCATAGAGTAAATGCTTTAATTTTGGTGAAATCCAACTTATTTATTTGTTTATTTATTTATTTATTTTGCAGTACTGAGTGTTGAACTCAGGGCCTCGAACTTGCGTGCTTTGCAAGTGCTGTACCCCTGAGCTGCACTCTCAGCCGATTTTTTTACTTTTTGAGACAGGGTCTCGCTGAATTAGGCAGACTGCTTCTGGTCTCAAACTTGTGATCCTCCTGCCTCTGCCTCCCAAGTCGCTGGGATTACAGGCATGTGCCACTGTGCCTGGCTTGAAATCCAATTTATTAATTTTTGTCTTTTTTGGTTTGGCTTTTCAGCTCATTACCTAAAAATGATTTGCCTAATCCAAGATCACATAGATTCCCTCAGAGTTTTCTTCTAAGAATTTTTATTATTTTATGTTTTATACTTCGGTCTATGAAACATTTTGAGTTAAGTTTTTGTTGGTTGGTTAGTTGGTTCGTTGGTTGTTTTGAGACCAGGTCTTATTATGTAGACTAGGATGACTTTAAACCCACCATCCTCCTGCCTCAGCCTCCCTAGTGCTGGGATTACAGGCATGTGCCACCATACCCAGAAAGTGAATTTTTGAATAAGATTTAAGGTACACTTTGAGGTTTGTTTGTTTTACATGTGAATCACTAATTGTCCCAGCACCATTTGTTGAAAAGACTGTCATTTCTTCATTGAGTTGCCTTTGTACCTTTATCAAAACTCAGTTGACCATATTTGCATGGTATACTTCTGAACTCTGTTTTTTCCATTGATCTATATGTCTGCCCTTTTACCAATCCTACAGTGAGTATTAACCTTGGGTAGTAGGAATCCTTTATTTTTTTTATTTTTATTTTTTTCAGAATCATTTAACTTTTTAATTTCCTTCATCTTCCTGTGAAGTTTATTATTGGCTTGTCTATACCTTGGAAAAACAAGTTCCTGCTGGAATTTTGGTAGGTATTGTGTTAACCCCCACATGTCTGTCAGTTTGCCCCACTGTGGGGGGCTTGGGTGTTGCAATGAGGCTGAAAGCTATACCACCAGTATCTCAGATACCAGTAGGGTCACCCATGGTGGAACGGTTTCGTTTGAGGTTCCAGACTAAAGCAGACTAGGGAGTAGAACCTGGCAAACCACTCGCAAAACAACTAGCCATTGAAAATGCTATGAATAGCAAAGAAACACTGTCTGACATTGTGCTGGAAAATGAGCCCCCCAGGTTGGAAGGCACTCAAAAGACTACTGGGGAAGAGTTGCCTCCTCAAAGTAGAGTCTACCTTAGAGATGGAGATGGAATAGAGCCCCAGGGACCTCCATTTGCTGATGTGGCACAACTCAAAATGAGGAGAAACAACTATAAACATCCATTAATAATTGGAATATGGAATGTACATAGTATGAATCTGGGAAAATTAGAAGTCATTAAAAAAGAAATGGAGCACATAAACATTGATATTCTAGGCATCAGTAAACTAAAATGGATCGGCATGGGCCATTTTGAGTCAGATAATTATCTAGTCTACTATGCTGGGCATGACAAACTAAATAGAAATGGGGTTGCATTTATCATTAAAAAGAATCTTAAGATCTGTCCTGAAATATAATGCTCTCAGTGACAGAATAATATTCATATACCTACAAGGAAGGGCAGTTAATATGACTATTATTCAAATGTATGCACCCACCACTAAGGCCACAAATGAAGATAGAGAAGATTTCTACCAGCTTCTGCAATATGAAATAAATCAACATGCAATCAGGACATCCTGATAATTACTAGTGAAGGGAGTGCAAAAGTTGGAAACAAAGAAGAAGGCTCAATAGTTGGAAAATATGGCTTTGGTGACAGAAATGGTGCTGGAGATCGCATGATAGAATTTTGTCAGACCAATGACCTTTTCATAGCAATACATTTTTTCACCAACATAAACAGCGACTATACATATGGACTTCACCAGATGGAACATACAGGAACCAAATTGATTACATACATGGGAAGAAATGATGGGAAAGCTCCATATCAAATGTCAGAACAAGACAAAGTGCTGATTGTAGATCAGACCATCAACTTCTCTTATGCAAGTTCAAACTAAAGCTGAAGAAAATTAGAACAAGTATACGAGAGCCAAGGTATGACCTAGAGTATATCCCACCTGAGTTCAGAGACCACCTCAAGAATAGATCTGATGGATTAGACACAAATGATAAGAGACCAGACGAGTTGTGGCAGGACATCAAAGATATCATTCATGAAGAAAGCAAAAGGTTATTAAAAAGAAAGGAAAAAAGAAAAAAAAATTACATGTCAAGGAGACTCTGGAACTTGCCCTTGAGTGTTGAGTAGCTACAGTAAAAGGAAGATATGATGAACTTAAGGAACTAAACAGAAAATTTCAAAAGGCAGCTCAAGAAGACAAAATCAAATATTATAATGACTTGTACAAAGAGCTGGAGACAGAAAACCAAAAGGGAAGAACATGCTCTGTGTTTCTCAAGCTTCAGGAAGTGCAGAAAAAATTTAAGCCTCGAGTGGCAATAGTGAAAGATTCCACAGGTAAAATATTAAACAATGCAGGAAACATCAAAAGAAGATGGAAGGAATATACAGAGTCACTATACAAACAAGAATTGGAAGATGACCAACCATTTCAAGAGGTTGCATATGAAGAGAAACCAATGGTATTGAAGGACAAAGTGGAAGCTGCCTTGAAGAAATTGGCAAAACACAAGGCTCCAGGAATTGATGGAATACAAATGGAGATGTTTCAACAAACAGATGCAGCACTGGAGGTGCTAACATGTTTATGCCAACAGATTTGGAAAACAGCTACCTGGCCAACTGAGTGGAAGAGATCCATATTTGTGCCTATTCCCAAAAAAGGGTATCCACCTGAATGTATAAATTCTGGAACAATATCATTAATACCACACACAAGCAACATTTTACTAAAGATCATTCAAAAGTGACTGTATATAGATAGGGAACTGCCGGAAAATCAAGCCAGATTCAGAAGAGGACGGGGAACCAGGGACATCATTGCTGATGCCAGGTGGATATTAGTCAAAAGCAGAGAATATCAGAAAGATGTCTATCTATGTTTGATTGACTGTGCAAAGACATTTGACTGTGTGGATCATAACAAGTTATGGATAACATTTTGAAAAATGGGAATACCAGAGCACCTAATTGTACTCCTGAGGAATCTGTACATGAACTAGGAGACAGTAGTTTGAATAGAACAAGGAAACACTGCTGGTTTAAAGTTGAGAAAGGTGTGCATCAGGGCTGTATACTTTACCATATCTCTTCAATCTCTATGCTAAGAAAATAATCCAAGAAACCTGACTTTATGAGGAAGAACGCGGCATCAGGATTGGAGGAAGACTCATTAACAGCCTGCGTTATGCAGATGACACACTCTGCTTGCTGAAAGTGAAGAGGAATTTTTTTTTTTTGTACTGGGGGTTGAACCCAGGGCCTCACGCTTGCATGCTGCACCCTCAGCCCATTTTTTTACTTTTTGAGACAGGGTCTCGCTAAGTTACGCAGACTGCCTCTGATCTCGAACTTGCCATCGTCCTCCCTTCGCCTCCCAAGCCGCTGGGATTACAGGCATGTGCCACTGTGCCCGGCAGTGAAGAAGATTTAAAACATTTACTGATGAAGATCAAAGAACATAGCCTTCAGTATGGATTGCAACTAAACATCAACAAAACAAATATTCTTACAACTGTGTCAGTATGCAGCTTCACAATAAATGGAGAAAAGATTGAGGTTGTCCATGATTTTGCTTTACTTGGTTCTACAATCAACACCTAAGGAAGCAGCAGTCAAGAAATCAAAAGACGCATTCTTTTGGGAAAAGCTGTGGCAAAAGATCTCTTTAGACTACTGAAAAGTAAAGATGTCACATTGAAGACGAAGGTGTGCCTGACTCATGCCATGGTATTTTCAGTGGCATCATTTGGTTGTGAAAGCTGGACATTGAACAAGGGAGAATTGATGCTTTTGAATTATGGTGCTGAAGACAATTATTGAATATATCATGGACTTCCAAAAGAACCAACAGATCTCTCCTAGAAAAAGTGCAACCAGAGTGCTCTTTGGAAGCAAGGGTGGGTAGACTGCATCCTACACATTTTGGACATGTACTCAGGAGAGACAAATCTCTGGAGAAAGACATCATGTTTGGGAGAATGGCAGGTCAATGAAGAAAAGGAAAATTCTCCGCCAGATGGATTGACACAGTATCTGCAACAATGGGCTGAAACATAAATAAGATCATGTGCCTGGCACAGAATCTGGAATTGTTTTGTTCCACTGTACATATGGTCGCTATGAGTCAGACTCAACTCAACGGCTCCTAACAACAACAAAAATTGTGTTAAATCTATAGAGCAGTTTGAGAGTAATCCCTATGGACTGGACGAGTATATGAAGTCCTCTAGTCCATGAACATGATGGGCCTGTCCACTTATCTTGGTTGTTTCTGAATTCTTTTATCAGTGCTTTGTAGTTCTGGCCTGTCTTAACAGACTGAGGTTTAGCTCAGTTGGTAGAATATGGCTCTATACTATTTGAGAACCTCGGTTTGATCCCCAGCACCACAAAAAAATGGAAGAAGGATCTGGTAATCCACTCTCAAAGCAATCTTGAAACAATCAGCCATTGAAAACCTTATGAGGGTTGCTATGACTTGGACCCAACTTAATGGCACCTAACAACAAGAACCACCTATGTTAAAGTAGAAGCATCCATTGACAGTTTTCACTTTTATTCCTAACCACAATACTTTCTAACCTCTGATTTTTTTTTCTTTTAAACTGTATTAGAGATATTTGCAAAGTCAAGCATTTATTCCAGTCCCTCTCTTAGTGCTGGGCCCAGGCTGCTAACGAAAGAAGGTTACAGGGCAGTGGCCGTGTGTACCAATTCCACCAATTAAGCTAGCGTCTCATGAGCTACAACTCATGCCATTATTTCCTATTTCTTTCCTCTTTATTTTCAGTTACAATTTCTGTGTTGGCAAAGAGCAGGCGAAATCTAATTTGTAATGGCTAGAACTAGTTGTCCACTTAAACAATAGAAAACTGAGTCATAAATTCTGTCTTCATAAAACTCCTCCATCCTTTTGGAAAATGACTCATTTTTAGGCAGCGTCTGCCAGAGCCGTTTGCCAGAAAGTGATCTAACTTGGATAAGCTTAATGATTTGTACAAGTTTCAGAGCCCTGTAGAGAAAGCATGAGGAACTAGAGACCATTGTGTGCATGTCTGTGTGCCAGGCTTATCAGTCCATCAACACACATCATTGTAGCCTTTTGGAATGCTCTAGTTTAGTTCTAAAATGTTAGCTGCTTCAAAATCACATGAAGGGCTTATTCAAATGCAGCTTGCTGGGTACCACTTCCAGAATTTCTGATTGTGTAGGTGTGGAATAGGTCTGAGACTTGTATTTCTAACAAGTTCCAGGAGTTGCTGAGGCTGGTGGTTTGGGTATAGCTTTCAGATCCATTCTTGTGATTTATCTGTTTGTGTCACCAAAAGGAACTGATAATCTAAGAAAATGCAGCCACCTGAATCTCTCCAAGACCTTACACGTTTACAATGAAATCATTCTGGCATGTGAGGAGATGGTGTGGATTTATTTTCAGATTCCTGAATGGGAATAGGAACTCCTCTCCTTAATACCCTGATATCAAAGGGAAAGAAAATGTAATTGGAAAACTCACTTCTTTTCAATTTTAACTTTCAGAGGAAGAGGTTGATGTTGTTGTTAGGTGTCATCGAGTTGGTATCCGACTCATAGCGACTCAATGTACAACAGATGAAACACTATGGTCAGTGCTTCTCTGCTATTCATAGGGTTTTCAATGGCTGATTGATTTTTGGGATTGGGTTGCCAGGTCCTTCTCCCAAGCACCTAGTGTTCCCAAGCAGTCTCCCATCCAAGTATTAACCAGGCCTGACCCTGCTTAGCTTCTGAGATCTGACGGGATTGGACGCCACAGTGATACAGCTGCAGGTGAGGAAGAGATAGTTGAACCAGTCTCTGTGCTTGGTTCATTAGGAAGTTTATCATATCAAATCTCGGTACTTTGTTGAAATAGAAAATTTGCACATCTTTCTAAAATGCACATACTTACTTTTGCCTGAAGATGTCAAATAGCCAAGGCACAGCTGGACAAGAGATGAGAATGTAGCTTGCTGCAAGTGTAGTCAGTGGGGGAGTTTCTAATCTCTTTTTTGCACAATCAGCTATGCAATAATAGCTCAGCTTTCATCATCTATCCCTGAATAGGATGAAGGAATTATCAGCAATCTATTCTGGAGTATAGTTTTCTAAAGTGCTTTGAAAAGAAAATATTTCATCCAGTAAGTAGTGAAGAGCTCCTGATTAATAATCACATTTCTTTTAATTGAGTTAAATTGAGATGATTAGGCAGAAGCAAAGGTGGGAAGGAAGCTTCGGGATTTTAGAGACTTGAGACATCTGGATTCAGAGGGATATATATAAACCACACTGGGACATGTTGTGGGATTTATATACCTGTCTTGGGGCGGGGGCGGGGGGGGGGTGGATAAGATTAGATCAATCTCAAATGCCATTTGCCCATGCCCTTTTACTTACAAATTTAAGAAACTGTGAACTCTAGCAGGAATGTCTACACAATCTTATTTCTTTTGTGTTGTTACTGTGTTGTTAGGTGCCATCGAGTTGGTGTCCGACTCATAGCAACCCTACATACAACAGGCAAAAACAGTACTGTCAGTGATTCTGTGCTATTCGTGGGGTTTTCAATGGCTTATTGTTTCTTGGGAGTAGGTTGCTGGGTCCATCTCCCAAGCCTACAGTGCCTGGTGTTGCCAGGTGGTCTCCCATACAAGTACTAACCCAGCCTGACCCTCCTTAGCTTCTGAGATCTGACGGGGTATGATGCCACAGTGGTGTGGCTGCAGGCATTGTTGTTAGGTGCTGTGAAGTCAGATCTGACTCACAGAGATCTGAAGTACAGCAAAATGAAGTATTACCCAGCACTGTGCCATGCACATGATCTTTTTATGTTTGAGCCCATTATTGCAGCCACTGTTTCTTCTGACTTTGAGTCAGCAAAAAGCAAGTCCCAAGGGCTTTACCCTAATCACGTCACTAAAGTTGACTCTACTTTGAGGAGACAGCTCTTCCCCCGTCATTTCTTGAGTGTCTTCTAGTCTGGGGGACTCATTTTTCAGTACTCTATTTGACAGTGCTCTGCTATTCATGGTGTTTTCGATGCTTAATTGTTTCGGGAGTGTGCTACTGGGTCCTTTTTCCTAGTCTGTCTTTGTCTGGAACCTCAGCTGAAACCTGTACACCAGGGGTGGCTCTGCTGGTATCTAAAATACTGGTGGCATAGCTTTCAGCATCACAGCAACACGCAAGCTCCCACAGCACAACAAACTGATAGACATGTGGGGGTAAAGGTGTACTCCAGACTGGCCTTGAACTCACGATCCTTTTGCCTCATTCTCTTCAGCAAGTTGATTACTGGTGTGTACAACCACAGCTGACTAATTTCTTTAGGATTTTGTAAATCTGAGGTACATGCTCTGAGATGGGTAACAGTTGCATTGAATCACTCACTGTTGGGGGTGGACCCCAAGTAAGACATAGGCCATCTCACCCTTGAATTCACCATGGGGTGTAGAGAATCAGTTTGGGTCCTGATACCATAGGGAATCAGCTTTTGATATTGGATAAAATGCTGTCCCTTAACAAACAGCTTCACTTCCAAACTGTGCCACGTGGCCCATGTATGGTGGTAACCTGCTTATGTGTACATTTGACCTTTTGGAGATCCTTAAAACTGGAGAGTGTTGTGTAGCATGGTAAAGCCCAAGAATCTTTTAATATCATTCTAGAATCTTTGGGAGGGCTTCTGTTGCTGCTTTCTGCAAGGACACCCTGTGTTTGAGAATCAGCTAATATCAATCTAAAGACACAATCTAAAGCTCTGTGATGATGGAAAATCAGAACTGAAAGTGGTGTTGATTGGTCAGAGCTACATGTTTGGTCTTAATGGAGGCCTTGATTTCTTACTTTGTTTTTAACATGAAGTCACAAAGAATTTCTTTGTTAAGAATCAGAAAACATAGAGTTGAATAATCCAGAGGAATAAGTGATATCATGGTCCAGTTGAATCAACTGAGAAATATTCTTAACTTTGTCACCAGGGCATTCACATTCTTGAGGGACTAAATGGAAGAGTCATTTGAAAAGAAAGTTAACATAAATAGCCACATTAAAGGTTTAGGGAATATTTTACAATGTAAGACTGGTTGTTTCAAACCAGAAATATGTTTTTCCGTCCTACTAATCTTCTGTGTGATTATACTAACATCAAGACAGTGACACCCTGAACTGCACCATAACTTATCTGAAATGCATGCCTTGTGCTAGGGCATTCAGCAAGGAAACCGTCTTCCTCTGGTTTCTTTTCATGGAGGAAACCCAGGCCTATGCATTATGCATGCAAGGCTGGTGTGCTGTGCAAGTATACTCCCACAAGACTGTCGTAAGGCTGCTGTGAGTCTGGATTTGGGGAGGGCTATGTCTTGGCATTTTCAAATAGAAGAGAGGGATGTTACCTGATATTCAGACAATGTTGGCTGAAGTTTAGCAGCACTTTCTGAATTAGTTTACTGTTGTTTAATGACTTTTAAAAAAACCTAATTGTGCCATTGTTTGCTGATGGAAAATTATTTCATGATGACAGGCAATTGTTAGGCAGTTCTAGGGTTTCTAATAAATGGAGTGACTGGCATTCTCCATGTCACCAAAATGATAAGTTGAATTTTTGCCCACCATACATAATGTTAATTCAGGACTTAAATCTGGAGCCATGCAAATTTACCAGTATTACTTAACAGGAAACATTGAATGAGTTGATGTAGTGGTTGAGTCTTTAGTGATTCTTAAAAAGTTTTGTGTTGCTGGGTGCAGTGGCGCACGCCTGTAATCCCAGTGGCTTGGGAGGCAGAGGCAGGAGGATCATGAGTTCGAGACCATAGGCAGTCTGGGTGACTTAGCAAGACCCTGTCTCAAAAAGTAAAAAAATGGGCTGCGGGTACTGCTCAGTGGTCCAGCACTTGCAAAGCATGCAAGCACGAGGCCCTGGGTTCAACCCCCAGTACCAAGAAAAAAAAAGTTTTGTGTGAGGAACATTTTCAGGTAGTCTGAGGAAGAGAACTAGGAAGGAGAATTCAGCTGGAGGCAGGCTGGGTGGGGAGATGAGAAGAGGTAAAACTTTGGGGTTAGAATAGGAATTCACATACTTTCTGTATGGCAGGAGCCCCTTTGGCAGGTAGGTGGCAGAGTCTATTGAACTCCTTTCAGAATAATGTTTTTAAATACTTAAAATAAGATCAATGGGATTATAAAGGACGCCAATGATATTGAAAAAAATATCATTATGTTTAAGAAAACAAACTTGTGATATAGTAGTATGTGCTTTACTGAAGTAACAGGCACTAGGGAAAGTCTCTATTATAATTTTTAAAATAACAATAAGCATAAATAGTATTTTTAAACTGGCCCCAACTGTGAAGTGATACAAAATGTATGTCCATTAGGGACAGTCACAGGTATCGCCAGTACCTATTATGGTTGGTTGCTTATGTTCGTAATTGAAGGAAAATACTAAATTTTAGTTCATGTTTAATGAAAAGTAAAATCTAATCGTTTTCTTCTACCAGTCCACAGTCTAAGACCCCACAGATCTCAAACTATGATCCCCAAAGTTAGAGGAACTTGGCTAAACTATTAATTTGGCTATTTACTCATTGTGTGACCTTGGGTGAGTTAACATAACCTTAAAAGGTCTTATATTTTCATGTGCATATAGGTTGATGATATCTACTTTGTAGAGTTGTTGGAAGACTCAGAAACTTCATGCCTATCTTATTGTGTAAGGATGGTGACCCAGGGTACCCTCTGGTCCCTCTGTTGGCAGTTATATTTTAAATCGACACTTGCTGCTCTTTTCAGAGGTAGGGGGAGGCTTTCTCCTAGGCAGGGACCCATAAACACAGATTATACTGAAAGCCAAAATTTCCTTTTACCTTTAGACTTCCTCAAGGGATGGAGTATAATCTGGAGAAAACAAAGCATTATAAAATATACAGGAAGGAATCTATTAGGAAATTTCTTTCTTGCCTTGGTGATCCAAAGTTTTTACTTGAAAGAAATAACTTTTTGCTCATTATAGAAGTTTTAACAGGAACTAGAAGTGGCATTGTCACCCAGCCCCTTTGGGTACCAGCTTTTATTTTGTTCCATTTGAAGAGTGTGTCCCCTGATGACTGATTGGTGGCAAGGTATGGGCCTGTCTTGGCTGGTTCCAGAAGGGACAGGATTGCTGCTTTCTCAGGTCACTATATACCTGCAGATAACCTCCCCCCACCCAAAAAAAAAAAAAAATCTGGTTACTCTACTACATTTTGGGTTAACACATGATTTTGGCCCAGTTTTATTGCTTGACTTGGGAAAACTCACAGGGCTGGATGCCCTGGTTCTGTCCGAATATTTTTGTAAGCAAACACTCCTGTAGGGCACAAGGATGTGTGCTTTTCTGGCTGACCACGGAGTCGTCTCGGCTCACTGCTGGGCAATCCTTCCTTTCTGTCTGATGGATTTATAGGCAGGATGCTGTAGTGTTTGATTCATCCCCTCAGTGTGGGTGTGAAGTCGGTGAGGCAATGGACTTTCAGGATTTCCTTGTCCCTTGGGTCATGGCTCACACTCCATCTAACATCTACTTTTCATCAAAACCAGATTTGTCGTCTCACTTATTTCCCAATGTCTGGCCAAGTTAGTGATCTTTATGAAAACAAACTGGCAGTCACTCAAGCCAGATAAGAGGGGACCGCTTTGCCTCTGCAGAAAGAAGCTGTGAGGGGGAACAGAGAGGGATGATGCCTAAACAGCTTCAAGAAGGTGAATACTTGCTGGCTTTGGAGGTGCTTCCTCTCTCTCAAGGGATATTGAATCAGAATCCACTTGTGGAGCTGAAGGGCTTCCAGAGCTGTGTCAGGGACCCTCCATCAGCCTAGCACTCCCAAAGCCACTTGATGCTCACAGTAGATATCTTCTGCTCTTCATTGACATTTCTGAATGCAGAGGTGGAGTGGAATAAAGTGCAAAGATTGTAACCAGTTACCTGCTATGGCAAGAGAAACAAGGAGTTTCAAAACCCTATAAGGGTCGTTATGAGTAGGACCCGACTCAATGGCACCTAACAACAACAGCAACCAAATAGGCCAATTTTCAACATAGATTAATTTATTAAATCACTAAGAGTGAAGTCTGTAATTATTTTATTAAGCTCTGGAGTGATAGATGTAAGATTTTAAGAGGTTTGTAAGCTGTGACTCCCCAGTGTTTTGAGTGCATGGGGATGGTAAGCATTATGGGCAAGGAAAGGGAAGAAATAGCTTATCTGTGTGTCTTTGCTGTTTTCAATTTTTTACCCTTTTCTTCTGTTAATCTAAACTTAATCCTGCCTTATCATGTATTAAATGGGCAACCAATCATTGCCTCATGATTTCCTTCCTTCTAATCAAACTTGTCCAATCCAAAGGAAGATTGTATACTTGCCAAGTGCTGCTTTCATGACATCACCCTCTTGTTTAAGGATCTTCCCTTTGCTTCCCTATTGAGTCTCAACTTCTCCAGCCAACTAGATCTCAGGTGGTATCTTTGTATCTTGGTCTGTTTCTGTTTCAAAATAATGAGGTTTGGCCTCAGCATGGTGGTATTTTTATTGTCAGATGCCCCTTGTTTTATGTCCTTTGATTTGTGGCACTTTTCTCTTCATGAAAGTCTATTCATCCTTGGCCCATACTGCCTCTCACTATCTCTCCCACATGTTCTGGTTATGCATATTTGGCTTTATATATTCTTTTATGTGGCTTTTTTTTTTTTTGGATGCTGGGGATTGAACTCAGGGTCCTTGCATATGCTAAGCCCATATTGTTCCAGTGAGCAATACCCCAGCCCTGTATTGTTGTGGTTAGGTGACATCGAGTCGTCTCTGACTCATAGCGACCCTCTAGGGTTTTCAATGGCTGATTGTTTTGGAATTGCCTCTGGAGTGGATTGCAATGTCCTCCTCCCATTTTTGTGGTGCTGGGAATAGAACCCGGGACCTCAGAAAATCCAGAGCAGCACTCTACCAATTGAGCTAAATCCCAGCCCAGCCCTGTATTGGTCTTTTATTATTTCACATAGGACCTATTTCTCCAGTAAGTTAAAGTTCCTTAATAGAAGGAACTCTATTTTGTGTAATTCTTAGCAAAATAGCAACACACGGTAAGTATTGCATAAATATTAAGAGGAAACAGATGAAAGGTGCTATAAGTCAGGTATTTTCTTTGGAGGAGATGAACCATACATTGGTGGGATCGTTGGCATCAAGTGTGCTTTTTCACAGAACTCTTAACTCAGTTGTCCCCTACTTTATTCAGAGTTGGTGCAGGCTCCGGGAACTCATTTATAAAACCAAGCCTAGGGGTAGTGATTGCCTATCCATTCACAATGAGAAATCTCACTTCTCTGTGTGGAATATCTGCCCGCATGGCAACAATGATTCATTTTAACTAGCTCTGAAGCCCTAGTGTGCCACTTAGACTCAAGGGATACTGTGCCAAGTTTCTTGCTCTTTAGTTTCATGTCTTCCACATAGCTGACTCCTTACTTTTAAGACCTGAAGGGCTCTTTCATAGACTTGGGAGAAAAGCCTCCTTGGGGACATTCTAACAGCCAAATTGGGTTTTCTTGAGAAGCAAAAGGAAGGTAGAAAAAAAAACAATCAAAAGGTCTTGGGAACAATATTGCCTACGATCTAACTGGCAGTGGGGACTAGATGAGTTTGTGGATCAGACAGATGGTTGGTATTAGCAAGCTGGGGAGAATGAGGGACTCTGAGTGCAAAAAAGCAACTTTCAAGGGGCAGGCACTGTGTTCAGAGACACTGAGGAGAGGTTAGAATATTGAAAAGGAAATGTGAGTGGCATCAGGTTGATTTCTTTGTTTTTCTTGAAGCTGATTTGGCCAATTACTTACATAGAAATAAAGAATATTATGAATAATAAGTTATCTTTAAATAAAATTAGATAAATGGCAGTTACATGGAATGTCACAGTATCTACAATGATATGTATAGGCACAAAGTGGTTTTTTGTTGTTGCTTGTTTTGAGACAGGGTCTCACTATGTAGCTGAGGTTGCCTTCAAAATTGAGATCTTCCTGCCTCAGTTTCCCAAGGGCTGGGATTATAGGTGTGCACCACCACTCCCAGCTAAAATGGTTATTTTTATTTTTATTGACTGATTGACTACAGTATTAGGGGTTCAACCCAGACTCTTGCATGTGCTAGGCATGTGTTCTACCCCTGAGTCAAACCCCTACCCCATTTTTTCTTCTTATTTTGAAGGCCTGGTCTTGCTGTGTTGCTCAGGCTACCTCTGGCCTCAATCTTGTGATCCTCCTCCCTCAGTCTCCCAAGTCACTGGGATTACCGGCCTGAGCCACGGTATTCAGCTTTAAAATGGTTCTTTTTAAAGTATGATTTAATGTGAAGCTTACAGTATTCTCACTGGTGGAAGCTGGGTGGGATTAATTCCTGGAATATTGTTTATTGTCCTTTAACACTAATGAGTGCTTTTGCAGTCTTAGTGGCATATATTTATCAGGGGCTTCTTTATCCTGTGGAAAGTGTCATGGAGTATTTTGAAGTGACTTGAAACCAGGAAGTCTGTTTGAACACTAATTGATAACTGATGTAGAAGAGTTGTTCATCTCTGAGCAACTGATAATCACTCAAACGTATGTAAGTAGCTGAATGATTGCTTTTGCGACTATCAGTCATGATGTCTTCATAAAGCAAATGTGAGTAAAGAGGATTCAGTTGGTCTATAACATAACAGGGGCTGGCACACTTTTTTTGTAAATGGCCAGACAGTTTTGGGAGCTAGATGGACTCTGCCTTTGAGCATGAAAGCAGCCATAGACCATCATATAAATACATGTGTGTGGCAGAATTCCAATAAAACTTTATTTATAGACACTGAAATTTGATTTTCATATACAATTTATATGTCATAAAATACTTTCTTCTTTTGAAAATTTCTAATTATTTAAAAATATAAAAAGTATTCTTGACCTGCAGGACTTACGTGCCAATCCCTGGTATATAATACAGAACAGGCTGTGATATGTGTGCAGTATTGTGAAAGGGAACTTTCTTGGCAACTGATGCCTTCTTACAGCATTCATTTTTAAAGTCACTTTCAAAATCCATGATTTTCTTCACTAGTTTCTTGAAACTGATTATCAGCTTTTCTAAGATACTTGGCCTAGACTCAAGGTATTGTTTTTGTCACTATTTCATAGGCTGTCGGCTTGGTGTCAGGTTTCTCTTGTTTCAAAACAATTTTGTATGTACAGAAATGTATGTGTGAGTAGGCAGGCTCTATTTTTTTTATTGTTGTTTGTTTGTTTGTTTTTTCAGGAGGGCTCTTTACCTTGAGGTCTTCAAGTTCTCTTGGTTTCCTTTTTTATTTACCACTTGTTGTTGTTGTTCTTACGTGCTGTTGAGTCTTATTCTCCATGTGTCAGTTTATTCCCAGATGCCCCTTGGTTTTCTTTAGGTAAAGTCCTGTTTCTTCCCCCTCTCTCTCTGACAGAGTAAACCACAGAAAAGTATTTTTTTTTTAATTTTTTGGGATATTTGAGGGTTGAACCCAGGACCTTGCAAGTGCTCTCCCACTGGGTTGCACCCCCCACCCATTTTTTATTTTTTATTCTTGAGATAGGCTCTTGCGAAGTTATGTGGCCTGCCTGTAGCCTTGAATGTGCAATTTTCCTGCCTGCATTTCTTGAGTCTCTGGGATTATAGATGTGTGCTACCATGTTCAGCTGGAAAGGATTTCCTAAAATCAAGAAAACAGTGGCACTTAGAGGGTGAATCTTGTGTACTCTGATGGGAATCAGTTCAGGATCCTTAGCTGGCATCCGAGTCCAGGTGCAGAATTCTCCTGACTGGGAACATGTTGTAGAAAAAGCTGAAAAGTGGCAGTCAGACATTTATCAACAGGCCAAAGGTGTGCCTTGCCTTCTGATGTTAGAGCTTTGCTGCCCATGGTTATAGCACTAATAATGGTAGATGGACAGTCCATGTTGTGCTGTTTAAACAGCATATCTGAGACTAATTTATAAGGAACATGGATTTACTTCTTACGGTCCTAGAGGCCGGAAGTTCAGGGTCAGGGTGCCACGGGTAGGGCCTGGTCTCTCTACTTACAAGATGGATTCTTGAATGCTGCGTCCTCCATAGGAGATGAATGCTGTGTGTTCATGGTAGCAGAAGAACAGAGGAGAGATAACATGTTCCCATAAGTCCTTTTTATAGCAACAGTGATTTCCTAGTGAGGGTACTGCCCGTGACCTAAACGCCTCCCATTAGTTCCCCACCTTCCAATGGTGTTGCACTGGGGATTCATTTTCCAATACATGAATTTTGGGAGACATATTAAGTTCATAGCAGGTTTTGTTCTTGAGAACAGTGTCTTTGAAAAAAAAATGCATTTAATTATTCAAGAAATACATGACTATATTGTTGTCCTTTAAAATAATATGGATAAATTGAATTTCTCAATTGACACTGTTCTCCCCAATACTACTCCTCTTCCCAGAAGTAATGCTTTATTCCACAGACTGAGTAGCTTGCAAACAATAGAAATTTCTTTCCTGCAGTCCTGGAATCTAGGATGTCCTAGGTCAAGACACTGGTAGATTGGGAATGTGATGAGGACCCACTTCCTCACATAGCCCACCTTGCCACCATAACCTCATATATGGCAGAGGGAGCTGGAAGTCTCTCTGGGACCCCTTTTGTAAAGACAGTAGTGCTATTCATGAGGACTCCGCCTCAATGGCCTAATCACTTTCCAAAAGTCCAACCTTTTAGTGTTGTTATCTTAGGGATTTAGATGTGTCCATATAAATCTGGAGAAAACAAACATTCAGGCCATTGCAGGTACCATTATTATCATTTTTTATATCTTTCTAAACCATTTTCTGTGTGTTTATATACATAAATGTTCATAAAGTATGTTTCTTAATATAAACCATGTGGATTATAATGAAAATCCCCCCCCCCCAGATATATCTTGGAGAACAAAGGCCAGCAATTCTATTTTAACATGCTTTCCTGAGGATAAGGTGGGAAAGTGGTAAAGGGGAGTGGAAAATATTTTGGCAACTGGTACTGTGGTAAGAAGGCCTCTCCTGCTTGAGGCCTGGTTGGGGTAGGGTGCTCTTGAGGGCTCTGCAAGGACTCCCTCATCCCTTACTTCCCTTGGGGAGGCTAGTGGTCCACCTCCAGTTCTGTCTGTTGAGGTCACATTGCCCCTCCAGATAATCCTAAAAGACTGGACAGAACATAAGCCCTGGTCTGGCGGCTCCTCTTCTGGGGACCACCCCCAATCCACGGAAATGTCAAGTTCTCTCTGTCCCCAGACTCTGAGAGGATGGGCCAGGTTCAGTGCAGCAGCCACTTTCCATCACCTCCTAGCAGCCAAGGCAGCTGGCCTCCCTGCCTCATGTTCTAGAATCCCAGAAAAGGCGCTAGGCCCTACCTCTCTGTGCGTCCTTATCTGTGAAGGACTCACACGAACTCCCCTGCTGGTCTTACAGAAAACCTCCTATGAGAAAAGAAGTTGACATCTCTCCCCTTGCACTCCAGAGAGGAAAGGAGGCTGAATGGAGGTCTCAGTGGAGCCCTTTCCAAGGAAATCCCTCAGCTCTTTCTCTGGACCCTCATTGAGGGGCGGGGCACAAGCCTGGTGTTCAGTTCTCTCTTTTTTGCACATTTTCCAGGGAAGGCTGTTTTACAGCTCACTTTAGTATCTGATATCACTGGTATCTTGTGTCACAGTCAAAACTTCTGGGTAGCATCTAGCTGATATGTGTTAAGTGTGAGTTCATCTCTATATTACAAGTGAGATTGTTGGATCATAGGGGTCGAACAGTAGGGTCTCACTTGCCGGCACTTCATAAAATTGATCTTTTAAGTTTTTGGCGATTCTCCCCACTCTCACAGTGCTGGGAGGTTGAACCCAGGGCCCGTGCATGCTAGGCAAGTGCTTTACCCCTGAGTCCCATCTCCAGATACCCCCATTTTTAATTTATGTATAAAATATTTTATTACAGGCAATATTGGTCCATACACTACATGTTACCAACAGTACTAGTTTAATTCTTCCAAATCATCATTTAAGCAGAAAAAGACCAAGAAATAAAAATTTGGATCAATTGATTATTTTTCAAAATATTCTCTGTGCACATTATCCACAGTTCCCTTGTTATGGTGAAACATACAAATATAGAAAAATAGTCCATTTCACATATACTAGTTTTAAATGGTTATTTGACCAGCCCCCATTTTAAATTTTCTTTCTTTTTCTAATTTTGAATTCTGAGACAAGATCTCCCTGAGTTTGGCCAGTCCTTTGAAAAAAAAGAAAAAAAAAGTCATATGCATCTCAGTATTTTATTTTACTTTTACAAAGCAGCTCTTCAAATGTTTATTGGATATTTTAGTCATTTTTATGAATTGCCTTTTAATATCATTTGCCCAATTAAAACTTTTTTTTTTACTTTATTGATTTATAGTATGTTATATTTCCTGTATACTCATTCTTTGCTATGTAGCAAATATTTTCTCTAAGCCTGGCCGGGTCTTTTAACTTTGGGAAATTAGACTACATCAAAGGCACCATAAATAATTTTTCTCTGTGTGACTTTTTTGTTGTGTCTGGTTTCGGAGGGCGTTCCTTTTCTAAGGTTATAAACACATTCTCCTATATGTTCTTCTGTTGCTCCACTATTGAAATCTTTCAGTGTTTTGAACCTTAATCTGTCTGGAATTTTTTTGTGAACAGTAGGACTCTAACTTAATTTTTTTCCAAATGGAGAGCTGGTTGTCCCAGTGGTACTTTTTGAAAAGCAAACAGCGTGTTCTGTGCCCATTTGAACAAGAATAATCTAAGGGCTAGTTAAAAGGGATGTGTTTGGGAAGGTGACATGATACTGCCAAACACAGGACTGGTCAAGGGGGGTCCCTTGTCAGGCTAGAAACTAGCTCCTTATAGAAGTAGATGCCCAGCATCCCTTGACTAGTTTACTATCAGAATACTTAAATAAAGCCAGAACTAAAGTCTGTGCATATCTGAACATTTATAACTTATGAGAAAACAGTTGTAGGCAACATCTTCATACTTGTCCTTTCTTTTCTCCTGAGCAAGAAAAATATTTACTTATTTTCTGTGTTAACCTTTTTGTCAACTCTAACAGTTAAATATCTTCAAAGAATATGCGAGGCATTTTTAAAAGCAAATCTTTTTGTTTTTTTGACGCAGTCTCATGGTGCAGCCCAGGTTAGCCTTGAACTCAAGATTCTTCTGCCTTAGCCTTCAGAGTGCTGGGATTACAGGCATGCGCCATCATGCCTGGCTCTAAATCAAGCCTTTAATTCATTCCCACTAGTATTTTTCAGTTTGTTTCCCCCAAATCCTTCTGAGCTGTTTGGGAACATTGTTTCAGGGTCAGTGAAGGTTAGGAAGATGCCTTTCAGACCCAGTGTACCTGCCCCAAAAGACTTAGAACTGACATCTAGGTCTTCCCATTGTTGTTCTGTTTCCTAGACAGCGGCTGCTCATCCTCCCCATTGGGAATGTAGCACAAAGCAGAATGTGAGTGGAAAGCCTATGAACTAAGAAGCATAAGCCTTTAAAAACCCTCTTGTGTTTCTTTTAAGAAATTAAAGCTGGTAGCTGGGTGCAGCGGCCCAAGCCTGTAATCCCAGTAACTTGGGAAGCGGAGGCAAGAGGATTCAAGTTCAAGGCCAGAGGCAGCCTGTGTAACATAGTGACACCCTGTCTCAATAGTAAAACAACAACAAAAAATGGAGGGTGCAGCCCAGTGGGTAAGACCCTGGGTTCGGCTCCCTAGTATGGTGGAGTAAAGGAAGGAAGGAAGGAATGGATGGAGGGAGGGAAGGAGAGAGGGAGGAGAAATTAAAGCTAATAATGATTATGTCCATTTGAATCCAGGATTTTTGGCTGATTTTATCTAAATTTTTGGTCATAGACAGATTGAAATATTTGTCCCTTAGACACAGAAGATGGCAAATGCAAAGGCCATGAAGTGGGACCAAACATAGCATGTTGTAGATGTTGAAAGAAGGCTGGTGTGGTGAAGAAACAGGAAGCAAAGAATAGGGTAAGGCCAAGTGGCAGGTGGGGCTGGTGCCCATGTCCTTGTGGCCAGCTGAAGCTGAAAGCAGAGGATGTCATGGCTGCAAAGTGAGAAGATCAGGTCAGTACTAGATGAGATATTGAGCTGTGGGTTCGTTCTTTTTCTCCCCCCCCCCCGCTCTTCCTCTTCCTCTTCTCCTTCCTCTTCCCCTTTCTCTTCCCCTTCCCCTCCTCCCTCCTCCTTTTTCCTTCTGCTTCCTCCCCCTCCTTTTTTTGGAAGGGAGTAGGAGACAAAGTCTCAATGTGTAGCTCAGGCTGACCTGGAACTTGCTATGTAGACCAGGCTGTCCTTGAACTTGTGTTGGTCCTCCTTGCCTCAGCCTCCCAAGTGCTGTGTTCACAGGGGCTATGCAAAGAAAGATTGGCAGTAGGCAAGAATGGATCCAGAAGAGAGTTTAGAAGAAACCTTTTGTGTTAATCCAGGGGAAGGATACTTGTACCTTTATTGGATTTGAAAGTATAAAAAAAAAAAAAAAAAAAAAAAAAAAAAAAAAAAAAAAAAAAACCACGCATCTGTTTTTTTACAGTACAGTAAAAGCCCTGGAAGGTATGGCATAAAGTTTTGCAAATGCTTTACCACTGAGCTGCATCCCTAGCTCATTTTTTACTTTTTATTTGGAGTCAGTGTCTCACTAAATTACCAGCTAAATTATATCTGCCTATAGCCATAGTACTGTGGCATCCGATCCCGTCAGATCTCAGAAGCTAAGCAGGGCTGGGCCTGGTTAGTACTTGGATGGGAGACTGCCTGGGAATACCAGATACTGTAGGCTTGGGAGAAGGACCCAGCAACCCACTCCCAAAAATCAATCCACCACTGAAAACCCTATGAATAACAGAGAAGCACTGACAAAGTGTTTCCTCTGTTGTACTTAGGGCTGCTATGAGTCAGGTACCAACTTGATGGCACCTAACAACAAATTATATCTGGCCTCGAAATCTCAATCCTCCTATTTAAGGCTCCTGAGTTGCTGGGATTACAGGTGTGAGCCACCATGCAGGGCAAATGCCCAGAAATTTAAGGTAGCAATATCAGAACATTAAACAAATGTGAGGCCTGTGTGATTACCATGGAGCTTGCCTGGGTCAGGCCTTAGAAAGGTGCTCTCTGCTTGGTCTAGAAAAAGGCTAAATGGGCTGATACTTCCTGCGGTCTAGGCAGAGGCACAAAGATGGAACCAGGCTCCTGTAGTTACTAGGAACTATAGTTTAGCCAGATTCCCTTGTTAATTTCATGGGTGTGACATAAATTATAGAGTGCACTGGAAATAAAGTTGATAAGTACTATGAGTAGGTGGGGTAAATAGTGATGGCAATGAAAATTAAGAGAGAATCATTGTTCTGTTATTTCTTGTTTTCTTGGCTGTGGTTGATGAAATGATAAATTAGAAAAGAGAATAACATTAATGTTTATTCCTTATAACTATTTATTCCTTACCAATATGTACCTGCTTAAATAGCTTCCCAAGATCATATTCTTGAATAGTTTGAAGGAGCACTTGCTTGGATAAAAGGTTTTCTGTCAAATTGCATGCTTTTTTGACTTAGCCATTCCTTTTCACCTCAGTTTTAAACATTAGGACCATTTATTGTATACCCTGGAAAATGGTTGGAACCACTGACTAAGCTTTTCACAAAGGTACAAAATGTAAAGTTTTTTAAGTCTCAAAATTGAAAGAGTAGGTATATATATCTTTACCTGCTAATATCACAGAAAGAAGAATGTTGTTAGGTGTCATTGAGTCGGTGTCCCACTCATAGCGACCCTACATACAACAGAGCAAACAGTACTGTTAGTGCTTCTCTGCTATTCATAGGGTCTTCAATGGCTTGTTGTTTTTTGGGGAGTGGATTACTGGGTCTGTCTCCCAAGCCTACAGTATCTGGTGTTCCCAGGTGGTCTCCCATCCAAGTACTAACCAGGTCCAACCCTGCTTAGCTTCTGAGATCTGACAGGATCAGCTGCAGCCATGAGGGAAGAATAATGGCTATGGAATTTGATGATTTGGGATATTCTAAAGTTGGGCACTCATTTTCATTTGCAGTAAGTTTACTTGATGAGCACTGTACCGATCTATCTGGAGGACAAAGTGTGAGGACACCTTTCAACACACATCTTACATTTCTAGGGAAAGGATCTAAACCAAGTCCCTTTCAGCAATTTTCAGTGACTCAGAGCCCTGATATTTGCATAGTGATTCAGCGGCAGGGAGGTGGACTGCTGAGATAATTTGGTTAAGATAAGCCCCCTGGTTTATGCTTTAAAAAGGTTAATAGAGGCCTGTCCAGAGGAGTCTGCTGTAGAGTGGTTTCTAGGGACTTTCAATTGCCTAAAACACCACCTGGAGAGCTGGCTAGTAATGGTGGTACAAAGTATTCTTTCACAGACCCACGAGGCCAGTTTTGGACAGTTGACATTAAACACTGCAAAATTCCAAAGTGCAGAAAGCTTGGCAAGTTTTGAGTTCTGGTGCATTCTGTTCAGAACTAGATTTTTTTTTTTTTCAATAGTGCTTTTGTCTTTCTGCTAAAGGTCAGACTGTAGTTGTGAAGTGCTGGTGTGCTCTTCTGAGAGTTACTAGGAAAGTGGGTGGATGTGTTGACTTCGTTTTTATATTTATAACAACCTATCACCCTGCAGTATTTTGTATATTTAAAAATTCAATAAAATGGCTTGCGTCTTTAAGTTCTTTGTGAACTTAAAAGTCACTCTGCACATCTGTAACTCTCTGGGCTCCTTTGACCCCTCTGCTCTTCCTCACCCTCCAGGTCAGCATCATGGGCAGAGCCAGCGTGCATTTTCGTTTAGAGTCAAATGTAGTTGGAATCCTGGGCTGCCATTTGGACCATGGGTGTAACACTCAGCTGAAGTAACTTCTGTAACCTGGGCACCACTCCTCCTTGGCAGAGCTGTTAGGTAAAAACATGTATCACCTGCTTCCTACCACATAAGGTGTACACATTAGTTTACTTGTTAATATCTAGAGGAGGGGTGAGGGTTGGGTGCAGAGCCATGTGACTGGGGGCCCTGGCTCCTTCTCTTCCAAGACCCTGGGGGTTGTCAGAGGCCACTCCTCAGAGGCTACCAAGACCCAGAGCTGACCTCTACCTGCCTTAAGCTGGAACACAATCCTGGCAGACTATTTTTCAACTGTGCATACTTTGTTTATGGAGTTTGTGATGAATGTGTATTTAGCCCTACTGTTCCTATCACTGATCCTTGGGGAGCCTCACTCAGTTTGGTGGGGATGACAGCATGAAAGAGGTTTTGTCTTCTCCGGGGTTTGTTTTCAGTTGCGCTCTCTTAACCCCCCTTTACAGCCTCCAAATGATGTATTGGACACATTCTAAAATTCCTCAGTGTTTGTAAAACTCCTTAGCTCATGTCCTACTCAGCTTTCCCCTCCTGTCTTCTGAGCTCTGGCTCCTGGGTGTTGGGGTGGAGAGAAGAGGACAGGAAACCAGGGAGCAGGGGCAGGTAGACATTTGACTTGCCAAGTAGCAGTGCATGGTGAGGAGGTGCCTCTGGCAGTTCCTTGCTTCTGTGGACTTTGTTCTGATATTGGGGTGTCTGCGCAGATTGTATGACTCTCAGGGCTGTACGGTGTCACCTAACTCCTTTTTCTTTCTTTTGCAGTGCTTGGGGATTGAACCCAGGGTCTCTCACATACTTTAAAAGTGCTCTTCTGTTAGGCTGCAGCCCCAGCTGTTTTTGTTTTGTTTTAAGATAGTCTCACTAAGTTACATGGGCTGCCTCTGGCCTCAGACTTGCAGTCCTCTTGCCTCAGCCTCCAGAGGCACTGAGATTACAGGTGTGTGCCACTGCTCCCCCATCCCCCAGCCCTGCCTCCTTTCTAAAGAACCTGTACCAAGGGAAATAGGGCCCTACTGTGCATTATTTGTTCATGCCCTGTTTTTACCCCACCCCTAACTCCTCCTCTGAATGAGGGCCCTTGCCTGGTCAACAGCCGTGTGGTAGGCCTGGGGCTCCTGCCCCTCCAGCCTCCAACCTCCTTCAAAGCAACTCTGCTCACTCTACAGTCCTTGCATCCTGCCCGGGGCTTGGAGAGGACTGGAACCGAGTGGGAGTGTCGCAGGCTTCTTTCCTGGAACAGGATGCTCTGCTTGCCTGGGGCTCCTCCAGTGGGCCTCCTACCTTCCAAATCTCTAATTCGGTAATGGGTGTTGGTCTTGTGTTCACGGGTGTCCCCCCGAGTCCAGAGGATGGGTGCCAAGTTCTTCCAACAGCCTCAGGTGCCCTGTTCAAGCTCAGAGTGCACCTGTGGTCTGAGACTCAGGGGACAGCCAGATAAGCAGCAGGATGTCCATCTCCCTTTCTTGCAGGTGACCTCACCTCCCCTACTGGTTCTTTTGGAACCTGTACCACGCTTCTAACTTGTCAGGAAGCAAGTGGTAACCTGGACTAGACACTTGCGCTCCACACAAAACCAACATCATCCACTCTCCCTTTCCTTGGGGGCAATGTGGGAGGAGGGACTGTGGTCAGGTAGTAGGACTGGTCCTCTGACCTCTCGGCAAGCCATAGGGGGCAATATCTGTCCCCAGTTACTTGTGGCTTTCTAAGTAGGAACTTGCCCTCTAAGTAGGTTCCATTGCCCTCAGCTTTGGGGCTTGGCTATAATTCTAAGAGTAAGGGGAAAGCCCCACTCAACAATACCTTCTTTGAATTAGTAATACTCTCCTTCTGTCACTACCTGCCGTGTAGTACCTAGAATGGTCCCTCGTGTGTCCTTGCTGTGCTATCAGAGGGAGGGCAGGCCCCAGTTAACACTCATAGGTACCTGTATAGTATTTGAATATGAGGCTTAAAGTGTATCTCACTTTAGAAAGGTGCTATGGAGGATTGCCATGGGCATGGTTGTAATTTCCTACAGAAATAGGAGGTTAGAGGTTCTCCAAGTTGTCTTCAATGTCCTCCTATTGACTCCTTATCAGGAACTTGGAAAAATAAAGGTGTGCTCTCTTAGACAGAGTGTTTGAGTGGTTTCATCCATTTCATACTTATCTTGGAATTGGGGGCGCAAAATAAAATCAGACAGTCTTACTTTAAATAGAACTGACAGATAGGTGTGAAATAGGTGTGAGTGAGCTGTGTTGTGAGACTGGGGTTTAGCTCAGTTGGTAGTGTGCTGCTCTGCACTTTCTGAGGACCTGGGTTCAATCTCCAGAACCACAAAAATGGAAGAAGACATGGCAATCCACCTCCGAGGCAATCCTAAAACCATCAACCATTGAAAACCCTAGTAGCGTCATTATGAGTCAGACCCGACTGGATGACATCTAACAACAACAACAAGAAGCTATGTCCTTGTTCATTTATTCAGCACATACAACAGAGAAAAGAAAAGCCACTGGGGATAGAGATCAGTGGATAAGCCAGACACATTGGTCTGTAATCCCAGCAACTTGGGAGGCAGAGGCAGGAGGATCATGAGTTTGAGGCTAGAGGCAGCCTGTGCAACTTAGTAAGACTCTGTTTCAAAATAGAAAAATAAGGAAAGGGCTGCTAGACCCCTTGCAAAGTATGTGTGAGGCCTTGAATTCACCCTCCCAGTACAAAAACAAAAAACAAAAAACAAAAAACACCCGGGTGAAGGTCTCAATCCCTCTACATTCTTGCCAACAATTTATTGTTTTCTGGGTTTTTGTCTGTTTTGTTTAAAATAGCCAAGTAGTATTTTGTTTAAAATAGCCAAGTAGTATTTCATTGTAGTTTTAATTTCTATTTCCCTAATGTCTTTTTTAGTTCTAAACAGTTTTTTCCAATATACTTTTATCATTAAAAAAGCTTTACTTTTCAAGAATGTGCTGGAAAGAGCAAGTCTTCCCCTTGCAAACTTATAACCCACCTCCACGCATCTGAGACATACGCACAAGCATATGTTCATCTCTCTTTGAAATACTATAAAAGTTTCAGGTGTGTTTCATTCAACACACGGTGCTTATTTTAAATTCACTGTGAGCATTTAAAAATGGAAAGAACTCATTGAAACCTGGATTTCCCATTTCTAAGAAAATCCCAAAGGGCAGGCCCTCATGCTTTGTGTTCCCATGAGTTTGGGGGGCCAGAGCTGCTCTCCTGCCAGGGCCCACCTCACCCCTGCAGGTGTCTGTATCTATATCCTATGTAAGTGGATTTTCTGAGGCTAAAGTTAGTCTGGATTTATTCCAATTTTCCTAAATAATTTAAGTGATTAGATATGACTAATACTTCTGCTCTACTGGCTACTCAATACCTCCACTGACACTTTCTTCCCAGATAAAAATCTGAAATCTTGTTATCTATACTTGTTATCTATACTTGAGCCCTGGGGGACAGGTCTTGCCAACAGATCAGGCTTACTGGTTAAATGTCACTTTAAATATGTTTCCTCTTTCCTAGAATGACTTGAAATTAGCTCAATTAGTAGAGTGCTGCTCCGCACTTTCTGAGGACTCATGTTCAATCCCCAGCACTGCAATAACAGGAGAAGGATCTGGCAGTCCACTCCTAGAACAATTCCAAAACAATTAGCCATTAAAAACCCTATGAGGGTCGCTATGAGTCAGACCCAACTTGAAGGCACCTAACAACACTAACAACAACAACAACAGCAATCAGGCACTTGTGTATACTGTCTCTTAGTAAGGTGGTGTGGGGGCATCCACAGATGTGATTTAACTACCTATAGGAATAGGAGGGGCTGGGATTTAGCTCAGTTGGTAGAACACTGCTCTGCCATCTCTGAGGTCCCGAGTTTGATTCTCAGCACCGCAAAATGGGAGAAGGACGTGGCAACCCACTCCCAAGGCAATCCCGAAACAGTCAGCCATTGAAAACCCTATGAGGGGTCGCTATGAGTCGGACTTGACTCGACAGCACCTAACAACAACAGGAATAGGAGGTTCAAGTTTCTCCAGGTTTTCTCCAACTTCCCCCTATTGACTCCCAGCTAGGAACTTGGAAACATAAGGGTGACTTAGTGGCCCTTCCTTTCGTCCTCCCTGCTTGTTGTTGTTGTTGTTCCCAATACTAGACCTTGTGCATGCTAGGCAAGTGCTCTACCACTGAGCCGCACTCCTGACCCCTTTTAAATTTTTGTGATAGTGTTTTGTTAAATTGCACAGGCTGCCTCTGTCCTCAAACTCGCTATCATCCTGCCTCAGCCTCCAAACTACTGGGATTACAGGCACGTGCCATGGTGCTCTGCTCCTTGATTGTTGTGATTCTCTAGTGCTTATTGCTACTAAGAAATCTTCATATATACATATACACGTACATATATTGCTTGTTTCACTATCTAGCTCAGGCTGGCTTGGAATTTGGTATGTAGCCCAGTTTGTCCTCAAACTCTTGATCCTCCAGCTTCAGCCTCCCAAATCCTGAGATTACAGGTGTGCAGTACTGCACCTAGCCTTAGATATATATGTGCATGTGAGTGTCCCTCCATCTATTTAATATTCTGTGTTTACACTAGAACTGTGGCTCAAGAAATAGACACCATTTGTGTCATTGCTATCAGCCGTGCCTGTAGATGCTTAGATTATAAAGATGGTACTTGGCCCACTTCAGCTTCTGTGTCTTTCAGATAACTGGTACTAGGAGGTGTGGGTGAGATTGCCTCTCAGCCGTGAGATGGAGGCATTGTGAAACCCAAGCCAGCCCAGAACACCCGCACAGCAGGATTTATTATTGCACAAAGCTGGCTGTGCTGTCACTCAAGCCATATTTCCTGAAACCCAAGAAGCCAGAGGAGAAGAGAGGTCTCTTATAACCAGCTCCTGTTCCTTAAAACCTTCGCGTGACTCTCCTCATGGTTTCAGCCAGTCTCTGTGCAGTTGCTGACTACTTCATTGGAGGTGAAACATTTATGTGATGATGAACCATACTTGAGGGTTGTTGGAGATGCATAAATACGATGGCAGGGCTCAGTGCTTTAGGAAGACATACCCCCTCACCTGCAGTCTCTTCCCTTCCCCTCTCAGTCATTTGTCTAGGCACTCACGAAATCAATCCCCACAATTTGTGCTTCCTGTCAAAGAGGAAACCCAGAGCGTGAGCCTGTTTTAGCATTGTAGTTGTCTCAGCCAGTTTATTTTTGTGTGTACCTCCACTTATTTTTATTTTTATTGCAGTAGTGGGAGTTGAACCCAAGGCCTCACAAATGCTAGGCAAGTGCTCTACCACTGAGCTGCACCCCAGCCCCTTTTTAATTTTGAAATAGGGTCTCCTTAAGTTGCTCAGACTGCCCCTGGCCTCAAACTTGCAGTCATCCTGCCTCAGCCTCCTGCGCTGCTAGGATTATAGGTGTGCACTAGTGTCTGGCTTGTCCATCCATCTTTTCTTGTCTGCCTTCTTTTTCCTAACTGGTCATACTATACAATTGTATTCATTTTGTTTTTCTGATGACATAGAAGTTTATTTTCTGGCTGCTTCTTGCTCCTCCCCCTAGAAAAGCTCCAAATGTCTCTCTCTTCCCTAAGGTGGATAGGACAAGATTGCTTTTTATTTACATGGATTTGCATTTCTCTCATCTGTAAGGATTTGCCACAGGAAAAAAATGTTTTCTGTTTCTGATGTCTATTTCAACTCAGAACAATGATAACATTGTTAGGCAAGTGAAGTGGTATTTAACTGTCTGGAAATTCTTACATGTCTCAAGCTTTCTGCGTGAGAACTCATGGTAGTTGGAGGTTAGGGTGTAGGCTGGCAGTTAGGGCACTGGGTCCTGGCCATGCTTTAGGGGCAGTTCTTGCAGGTTTGAGGCAGTGGCCTTTGGTGTCCCCTGCCTTCCTCTTTCTGCTCCAATGGCTACTCCACTCCAGCTAGCTGTGGTGGTAGAGCTGGCAGAGAGCAAATAGACAGGCGGAAAAACAACAACAACAACAAAACCCTAAAGTTAAGAAAATGGCATGAATTTACAAAACTTTAACAGGCCTCCTTTAGGTCAGAGGACTCTAAACCGCCTCGAGGCTCCTGCCTATCCCGTAGCCCAACATGGATCAGAGGAGAGTCCATACTTCTGGGGCTGAGAAGTGTGGGGACACGAGGACAGGACATGTGACTGAGACAGCAGTATCCAGCTAAGTTCAGTCCTGGGAAGATATCTGGGTGGCAGCACTGTAATTAATTATTAACCTCCATATGAAATCAATGCAGCACCAGCGAGAGAGCACAGCAGCAAATGCTGCCACCTGGTGAGCTGCTTGCAGTGGAGCTGGGTGAAAAGGCTCTGAGAGGAAATGCAGGGAAACCGGGGTGTTCTGAGAGAGGAGGAGTTGGCTGCTTTTCTGTCAGTTCTGGTATAATCAGAACATTTCACTTCTTCAGCTTGTTTTGTGATTTTATATGTACAGAGTGGGTGGTTGCTTAATTAAATGCTGTAAAAATTCTATTTGGTTATATATGTCCATGGCACAACATTTACAAGGTCTAAAAGAAGTACACACAGTGAAAATTAAGTCTTCTTCCTACCTAGTTCCTGTCCCCAAAGTTAACTACACTTGCCACTACCTGGGATAATTTGTGAATAATTATATATAGCTATATAGGTAACTGCCCACAGCTGTAGCACTGTGGTGTCTGATGATCCTGTTAGATCTCGAAAGCTAAGCAGGGTTGGCCTGGTTAGTACTTGAATGGGAGACTGCCTGGGAACACCAGGTGCTGTAGGCTTGGGAGAGGGACCCAGCGGCAACCCTGTCCGAAAAAACCAATCAGCCATTGAAAACCCTATGAATAGCTGAGAAGCATAACAACAGTATTTCGTCTGTTGTACGTAGGGTCACTATGAGTTGGACACTGACTCCACAGCACCTAACAACAACATATAGGTAACTATATAGAGATGTAACTACATACAGTTGGCCCTTTGTACCCGTAAGCCTTGTATCTGAAGAGCAACCAACTGAGGAGTAAAACTACTGAAAAACCACTTTTTCTGTGTCATTTTCTAAGCAGTACAATGTAACAACTATTTACATCGCATTTCTATTGTATTAGATATGGTAAGTAATCTAGACATCATTTAAAGTATATTAGAGGATATACGTGTGTTAGATCCAAATATTACTTATAATGGACTCGAACATGTGTGGATTTTGATATTTGGAAGTGGGGGTTGTCCTGGAACCAATGCCACATGATACCAAGGGATTACTGTATATGGCTACAGCAAGTGCCTTTATAATATACACATACATATATACATTTGTAAATATAGTTATAACCACACATGCCTATATATAAAGGCATACAATTATTATACAGTTGTATAACATAGTCATACACATAGTTGGCAACATGATTTTATATATCTCAGTAATGAGGATTTCCTGCAGCCTTGTAATCTGGGCTTCAAGCCTGCAAAATATTGGATTCAGGTTCAGGTATGGATTCAGTATGTTAAAACTTAGCGGGCTTGGGATAGGTTTGAGTTTAAATCCTATATGTAGATAGGGCTTCAAACTGAATCTGAACCCAAACCCTGAACCCATTCTGGTTCAACATTCAAGTAGGCCCAACAGAACAGAAAAGGGTGTCAGCAGGTGGGGGAGGAGGTGGGAGAAATGGGGAAGGAGAGGGGAAACAATGTAGAGACCTAAAGAGGGAGAGGAAAAACACAAGATACAGGAGGCAACTATATGAATACATGAAAAAACCAAAAAAAACAAGAAAAAAAAATCAATGAGAATATAACCCATGATCGCATACAATTCTCATTACATATTAAAATTCTCACTTTTTTCTTTTCTTCTTTAATCCATATTGTTCTGTGAAATATGTAAGATGATGAATGTGTAAGGAAAACTGATTTAATAGTTGAATAATGGATATAGCAAATGACTTATTACTCTGTACCCCATTAACATTTATAAATATTTTTTTTTTCTGAACCCAATCCCAACCCAGTGAAGAATTGGGTTTGAGTTCAGCTTTTAATGTTTTTTTGTTTATTTTGGTATTAGCTATTTAAAAATTGAAAAAAAAAATTGAGAAAGAAACCTATTCATCTATCTACACATAGGATTAAAATTTTAAACTTGAACCTGAACCCTCTACATTTTAACATATTGACCACTCACCCAAACCTGAACCCAATTTTTTTGTGAGTTTGAAGCCATGCTTTTAATCTAGTTTTAAACAGAAGGAAAATTAGAACTTGGGGCCAAACAGAAGTGATGTCATATAAGGCGACTGAGAGTAAGGAAATGCTGCAGTTTACACCACAATCTCAAAACCATGTCTGCCCCTGCCGCAGGACATCAGGTGTAAAGACTGAGCTGATTACACCCCTTGAGGCTTGGTACAGGGTCTCATTGGGCACCTGGTGGACTCTGGTTTATGCTGGGCCTCCTAAACATATTTCCTTTTATGTCTAGGCCCTGCCATAGGTAACCTTTCATATATATATGGCATATCAGTTAGGTTGGTATGTATTCTTGCAATGTTTCCTGTATATAGTTTTAATTTATGCAAAGGATATGGATATTTCATTCTGCTCCTTAGTGTTTTTCAATAGGCTCTAGAGGTTTCATCCATTTTTGCTAGACGTGCATCTATTTTGTTGCTACTTTATAGGGCAGAACTGAGGTTTTGAAAACAATTGAAGCAGTTGTGTGGACTTTTATTCTAATTTTTCTCTCAATTTTTGTTTATCAAAACATTTGAAAACAAATTTAGGAAACCCCAGAATTCCACCAACATAGTATATCAACTTTTCTTTTTCCTATGTGGATTCAATTGATAACAGCACAGATTTCATATGATTTTAAATTTTATGCTATCAACTGCCTTCTGTTTAATTAAGTTATAAATTTTAATGCTATATAGCATTTCAACTATATAATGCACCATAACCTCACAATCTCTACTCTCATTGGACTTTGCAGCTGTTTATTTCTTAATGGCACTTTCATTAATATCCCCATACAGTTGGTCCTCAAAGTTGGTCTTTGTGGCTGATTTTCTTTTGAGATTTAGCCAGAGTAGATACCCCACAGTATATGGATATTTGTTGTTGTTGTTGTTGTTAGGTGCTGTCGAGTTGGTATCTGACTCATAGCGACCCTCATAGGGTTTTCAATGGCTGAGTGCTCCGGGATTGCCTTGGGAGTGGATTGCCAGGCCCTGCTCCCATTTTTGCGGTGCTGGGAATTGAACTTGGGACCTCAGAGACTGCAGCACAGTGCTCTACCCACTGAGCTAAATCCCAGCCCATATGGATATAGGGAGTGTCTTTATAATATACACACACATATATACATCTATGTTGTTGTCCTTAGGTGCTGTTGAGTCAGTATCTGACTCATAGCGACCCTCATAGGGTTTTCAATGGCTGACTGTTTCGGGATTGCCTTGGGAGTGGTTTGCCAGGGCCTTCTCCCATTTTTGCGGTGCTGGGAATTGAACTCAGGACCTCAGAGACTGCAGCGCAGCGCTCTACCAGCTGAGCTAAATCCCAGCCCATATACATCTATAAATATAGTTATATCCACACATGCCTATGTATAAAGCCATACAGTTACTTCACAGTTGTGTAACACAGTTGTACACATAGTTGGCAACATAGAAATTCTTCTATGGCCTGTGAGGCAACTTGCCTCATTCTGCTTCTTGTGGTATTCCCAGAAACAAACACAAGTTATCTGTCTTCCATCTAAAACATCCGTGTTTTATTTTTAGTGCATTATGTTTAGCCCTGTTGCCATAGGAATTGATCTATCAGGTGTCACAATGGTCAGCAGAGAAGTAGGGAACTCCTGTTCTCTGTCTCCGGAACAAATTGCAGAGAGTACCATCTGCTACCTGTATCGTGCATCCTTTCTGTTCAGCCATCCCACCTGCCACCCGAGAAGCGTTGGCTTAATCATCAGTCCTGCTCATGGTGGTTGGGATTGGCAGGTGCGTTGGTGTGCAGCTCCTCTTCAGTCTAGCCTTGTGAACTATGACCTGTCTGAACAAATACATAAAAATGAAGAAGGTTCTTGGATGCTTCTACTCTCTGCTCCTCGTACATTTCCACCAAAGGGAAATTTAAAAGTGGCTTACGGCTTATGAAGACTATCAGTGAAGAGGAGAAGGAGGTGGGAGGCACTTGCAAGAGCATATGTTGGATTCTTTTCATTCTCCTTTTGGTGACAATGATTGATGACATCTAGAGAGTCCCTGTTTGTCACTTCCTTAGTACAGCTGGTAGTGGGGGCGGGGAAAATCAATAAGGGCTGGACAAAGGACATAGGATGTAGCTAGAGGAGGAAGGAACTCTGAATATAACCTTAGAATGACATTGCTCACAGATAAATTTTTCAGTGGTGTCATCTTCAAATTACCTGCTGAGAGCAATTCTCTTCTGGTCCTTTAGACTCTAGAGGAATCAGTATTCAAGTCTCATTCTCTTTCGCCACCTCCAAGAAAAGGTTAGCTTTGAACATCAGATACCTGTAATTTAAGGGGTGAAAGAGGTGGAAGTGCATACTGGATACAGCTTTGGCCAATTATCTTCCTTACATGTTGAAATATGGCCTGGCTTTAGCTATGGCATTCTCTTGGTGTTCTAAAATGTCCATTATTTAACATCTCCATATTGAAGCTTTGGTTGAGGGGTAGAAAAGGGCCATCAAAAGGGGAGTCAACAGCGGGAAGGAATTGGGGCAAATTAGGTAAGTTTACAACACTCCTTTGAAGCTTGCTCCTTCATTTTCCTGCCTGCTTTGGAGCAAAGAAGTGTTTAAAAGTGCAAGAACTGTGGTTATTTTGTGGTGAGATCATGCACACAGTGCAGACAAACCCAGGGAGGAGAATGTGCTTCATCAAGTCTTAGGTTGGTGTGTAGGCCAGATTTATGCAGAAGCCTCATGTCAGGGTTGATGTGCCAGGAAATTGCTGCTGAGTACTTTTGGTTCTTTCTCCTTTACTTTTCCTCTGCACCCAGCTTGCGGTTATCTTGCAAAGTGAGAGGTACTTTGCACTGCAAATGGATAAGACAGCTTAGTCTAACCCTTTGAAAGTTCTAGCAAGACACATTGACACATGCTCAGTTCTTAGCTCAGTTCTCTGAGGTGCTTTGGACAGCTTATTTTCCCGGGGGGTGTTGTGTGTCCCAGCAGTCTCCACTCGGAAGTCTTTGGTTCTTAGATGTTCAGGGCCGTGTGGCCAAGCTGCTCCATGAAGGATAATGTAGAGCCTTTGGAGCTATACTTGAAGCTGATGCTCAACTTCCTACCTCCTTTTTACATTTTGTTGTGAACACTTGTTTCTTGAACACCTATTGCTTCCTGGATACTTTCTCACTAGGTGATTCCACATGGAGTATTTGGTGGTTTTTTGTTGTTGTTTTGTTGTGTTTTTTTGGTTGGTTGGTTGGTTGGGGTTTTTTGCTTTGTTTCTTTGGTAGCATTGGGGAGTGAAACCAGGGCAAGTGCTCCACCACAGACCTACAGGCCCAGTACTTTATTTTATTTTATTTTATTTTGAAGCAGAGTCTTGTTAAGTTAACCCAGGCTGTCCTGCAACTTACTATGTAGCCCAGGCTGGCCTTGAACTTGAGGTCTTCCTGCCTCGACCTCTAGAGTAGCTACAATTACAGACATGGTTGTATATATTTTCATGCCCATGACAGGTCTGTGAGGAGTAGCCAGTGTTGTATCCAATTTTCTGAAAGAGGAAATCATAGCAGAGAGATTGTTGCACACTAAGGCAGTCATGACTAATAAGTTGCAGAACCAGATTTGAAGCCAAGTTTTCAGGAGCCCAAAGTCCAGTACATAGCTGTGCCTGACACAGATGTGTCAGAAAGTGTCAGGCAGTCCCAAAGAGAATGTTCAACTTCATCTTGTATTAAAGATGTACACTTTGCTTTAGGAAAACAGTGTAGATCTGAGCTGGCTTCTTTTAATTTTAGATGTGACTTCTCTGTGAGTTTCTGCCTAAGCAGTAATCATTCCTAGGGACTGAGCTGCAGCCCTATTTACTGCATTAATCTTAAACCTTAAATGATTTGTCAGAGTGTGGTAGAGATGTGTCCTGTGGAGGTGACAACCTGGATTTAAATCACAGCTCAGCTGCTTAGTGACTGTGTAATCTTGAGCAAGTTACTTAACTCTAAGCCTCTTTGTTTCTCTGCTAAAGGGCAATAATGGTGATCTCACTGAGTTAGTGTAAAAATACATTCATGTAAGTGCCAACTACCTGCTAAGTGCTAGTCAATGTGCCAAAAAATCATGAGCTGCAATTATTTAAGATTGGCTTTACCAGTATTGTTGTTGCCTCATTATGGGGGAAACCTGGTTCTCATGAGCATAGGCAAATATTTACATATTCCCTATAAGTACCATTTTTGTCTTGAATTTGTCTAAGGCAAAAGAATGTGTATGAAGGGGAGGAATGGATTCATTAAGGGGATGCAACGGGCTGAGAGAAGGCATGTTTGACATAGTTAAAGGCTAGAATAGTTGCTGACCAAGGGACTGTATGGTGGGGAACAGCTACCCAAACTGTGCCGAAGTTCAGATGAACAGTGAATTATATTAGCAGTTGAACAGAGGAATGGTCCTGGCAATCAAAAGCTACAACAGCTCCTATCAGATTAGGAAACTGAGAACCTCAAGTCAGTTAGCCAGCGGGTATATAACTCTTAAGTGGCAGAACATGGATATGGTCCAGGCAGCTCATTCAAGCGTTTGTGCCTTTAACCAGTGTGCCCTCTGCCTGTCAAGACAAACAGAGTCCTCTTACAGAGTTTTCACTCTAAGTGGATAAATCAGCCCACCAAATAAATATAATACAGAACATCACTAAACCCAAATCCAAAATGCTCTAAAATCCAAAACTATTTTAGCACTGACATGATGCCATAAATGGAAAATTCCACACCTGACCTCATATGATGAGTCATAGTTAAAATGTAGGTGGCACTAAGAATATTGTGTAAAATTACCTATATGTATATGGTATATATGAAACAAATTAATTTGGCATTTAAACTTGGGTTCCATCCACAAGACATCTCATCATGTATAGGCAGATATTCTGAAATCTAACACTCTTGGTCCCATGAATTTCAGATAAGGGATACTCAATATGTATAATCTGCCAGGTAGTAATAAATACAGTGAAGAGAAGCGAAATTGCATAAGGAATTTTAGAAGATGATTGGGGATTGAGTTAGCATATTTGCTTGGGCTGCCATAAATATAACATCAGAGACTAAAGGACTTAAACAACAGAAATTTTCTTTCTCACAGTTCCAGAGGCTGGAAATCCAAGATTAAGGTGTCTACAGGTTTGGTTTCTTCTGAAGCCTCTCTCCTTGGCTTATTGGTGGCCACCTTTTACCATATCTTCATATGATCTTCCCTCTGTGAGTATGCAGTCTGGTATCTCACAGGGTGTCCACCACCCTCTAGCCCATTCAGCTTGAATTGGTGCCTCATTTTAGCTTATCCATCTCTTTAAAGTTCCTATCTCCAAATATAGTCACACTTCAAGATCCTGAGAGTTAAGACTTCAGTATATGAATTTCAGAGGATCACAGATACCCCTATATACCCCCAAAATTCTTGTCCTTTTCACATGCAAAAATACATTAACCTATATCCAACACCCCAAGTCTTAAACCATTCTAACATCAACTCTTAGTCCCAGATCTCATCTAAATTTCATCTGCATCTTGTGAGACTTGAGGTATGATTCATCTTAAGGCAAAAACCCCTCTCTAGCTGTGAACCTGTGCAACTAGACAAGTTACTTGTCTCAGAGTAATACTTATGGGATAGCTATAGGATAGTATTCCCATTCCAAAAAGGAGAATGAAGAAAGGAGTCATCATGGGTCCATGTAAAAAACCTGGTGGGGCAAGGTCTTTTATTTTTAAGTTTTAGAATAATTTTTTCTGCTTGATGCTCTGTTCTCCCAGCCCATTAGGGCAGCCCTGGTGGCAGCCGAAACTGAATTAGAGACAGATTTCCCCCTTTGAAACCAAGGAAAAAATAGCTGGGCCTGTGTGCTTTGGGACTGGGAGGAGTAGAAGCCTTAGGGGTTCTTCTTTTTTTCTTGAAGGATAACACATATTTCTAGCCAGATAGCTCTATTGTCCCATCTGGTAGAATCCCAGATGTCTGACATCTTGTCTTTATTTTTGTCTTATCTCAGTCTCTCATAGTCCAAGCTAGTACTCTTTCTGCTGGAATAACCCCAGCTCCATTCTGGCTTCTATGAAGATGGCTAAACAGATCCATGAGTCACACTGTCATCTCTCTGTGTGGTGATTGTCCATGTTCAACCAAATCACTGGTGTTCTCCCCAAAACATTTTTCTAACTTTCTGCCATGTACATAGGCTAAAAAATTTCCAAATCTTCAAGTTCTACACTGGTTTTGCTTAACAATTCCTTCTTTAATTTTCCTCTCTCTCTTTTTGTACTTTCCAACAAGAGGACTTAGGCTGTGCTTTTAGCACCTTACTTGGGAATCTCCTCAGCTGAACTATCCAAGGTCATAACTTAGAAGCACTACCTTCCATAAAACACTAGAACACATTCAGCAAAGTTCTCTGCCATTTATAACAAGGACTGCCTTTCCTTGAGTGTCCAGTTATTGTTGTTATTAGGTCTGTCAAGTTGGTGTCTGATTCACAGCAACCCTACGTCAAACACTATTGTCAGTGTTTCTCTGTTATTCATAGGGTTTTTAATGGCGGATTAATTTTTGGGAGTGGGTTGCTGGGTCCTTCTCCCAAATTTAAAGTATCTGGTGCTCCCAGGCGGTCTCCCATCCAAGTACTAACCAGGCCTGACCCTGCTTGGCTCCCGAGATCTGATGGGATCAGACACCACAGTGCTACGGCTACAGGCATTCCTCATTTCCATGTGAGATCTCACCAGAATTGCCTTCATATCCATATTTCTACCAAAAGTCTCTATTAGCATCTAATTAAGCCAGTATTCCATGGAACACAGATGGTGTTATGGTTTCAATATAAAGTGTCTTCCCTAGACTTAGGGTTTGAATGCTCTGTCCCCAGCTGGTTTTGCTGATTTGGTAGGTTGTGGAAACTTTAGGAGGTAGGACCTAGTTGGAGAAAGTAGATCACAGGGCTGGGTAATTCCTTTGGGGGTATGTTATCCCTGCCTGGCCACTTGTTGTTGCACTCTCTACTTCCCAGCCCACCATGATGTGAACTGAGTTGTTGAATTGTTTTGCCATGCCTTCCTTGCCATGATGGATGGAACTCTGAGACTGTGAGCCAAAATAAACCCTTCTGTAAGTTGTTTCTGTCAGGCATTTTGTCATTGCAACATGAAAAGTAACTAGTACAGCTGGGGAAGTGTTTGCCAAACTCAACAGATTCTGTTATATCATCTCCTTCCTAAAGAGGAGAATGATAAATAAGCCCTCTGAAGTCTGCTCCATTCCTGCTAGATTTTGATTTTTCTTTTACCTTAAAATAGGGTGTCTCTGTGTAGCCCAAGCTGGCGTATTGATTCTTTTCATGGCTTTGTGTGTCTATGTTTTAAAGAAAATAATTAACATTCCATGTCACTTTCTTATAGTGAACCAAATAGATTTTGTAAGAGGGAAGGATGGCAGCCCATGGATTCAGACCTCACCACTTTATCCTTAACTAATAAGGCTGATGGAATCATGGTGACAGTTGTGCATTGGCCTGTAGCTAATGAAAAGGCTTTCCACAGACCCTTAATTTAGTCCTTCTGATGTTTTTACTTCCTCTCAGCATAAAAGGTGAAGTGCTCAATTATGCAAATATCAAAGCAAAGACTAGATACTTTTATATTCTTTATAGAACAATATATTTCTTACATTGCTTTTTTTAAAACATCAGAAAGAGAAATTGACTTGTAACATGTAAAATTTCATAGAATAGGGCACTGCATAAAAGAAAGCTTATGCAGAAAAAGCAAATTTTCTCTTCTTGCCAGCAGTTCTATGTTGGGGACATTTATTCAATAATAGCACTGTATTATAGAGATCAAAATTCATAGTTTATGATTTCCTGAACTATACCTCAGAAAGCAAATGTCTCAACAATTTTCATGTTTTGCAAGGCACAATGCAGCATAAGAGAATGGATCATTTGTCCCAGATTTTTGTGGGGTTGGTTCTTTATACTTATTTTATTTTTTTTGTTGTTTGTTATTTTTTGCTCTTGGTTTTTGTTGGTGGTGTTTGTGGGGTGATTTTGTTTATTTATTGTCTCTTGTAAGACAAAATGAAAAGTTGGAAAAAAATTTCCTTTCTCTCCCCTTGCTCTATCTCCTGATTTGTCTGCCCTCCCTTTTCTTTCCTGCACTTAGATCAGACTGAATGTTTACACAGACCTACTTACAGAAACCATAACTCCAAACACACACACACAAAGAAAACAAGTTAAAGAGAGGCAGCTTGAATGATAAAGAGATTCCTTGTGCTCCTTTCTGGTTCTTCTGTGCCTCATAATTAACCCAGAGATTCTCTGCAGAAAGGATGGAAAATAAGCTGTTCTGATGGGGTCCTCCACTCTGGGAAGGAAGGTGAGGTTGTCCAGCCCTAAGGTGCTCATAAGAGTACTTTCAGCTCTTGCTTCGGGGTGTGATTTTTACAGATTGGTATTGTAGGCCAGTGAAAGTAATGCATAGAAGGAACAAGAAAATAGCAGTGAAGGTAACGGCAGCAGGAGGGGAAGTGGGCCGATTCTGGTTTTCATTTCTGTGGATTTTTTAGGTGACATTTCACAATAGTCTCTTGACAGTATAGGAAGTCTTACCAGCTTGATAGTATATATGCATAAATGATAAATCATGCAAACCATAGATCATTTGAATAAAATTGACAGTTTAGAAATACACTTGCTTTTATGTTGTTGCTTTTGTTGTTGTTAGGTGCTGTTAAGTTGTGTCAGACTCATAGTGACCCTCACAGGGATTTCAACGGCTAATTGTCTCAGAATTGCTTTAGGAGTGGATGGCCACATCCTCCCATTTTTGCGGTGCTGGGGATTGAACCCAGAGCATAAGTGACTGCAGAGTGGCAATTGATTTACCATAAAGGTGCCAAGACAGTTCAAAACATGTAGTATTTTCAACACATGGTGCTGAGATAATTGTATATCTATGTGGAAGAGAATGAAAGTGGACACTCACCTAACTTCATATACAGAAAGTATTTCAAAATGAGTCAAACACCTGAAAGTTAAAACTAAGTTGGATGTGGTAGCACACACTTATAACCCCAGCACTCAGGAAGCTGAGGCAGGAGAATCATGAACTCAAGACCAGCCTGGGCAGCATAGTGAGACCTTGTCTTAAAGAAACAAAAAGCAAACAATAAACACTCCCTGATGCTCTTAGAAGAAAATAAATGTAAATATTGTGAGCTTTTGTTAAGCAATGATTTATTAGATATGATACAAAAAGCACAGGCGACCAAAGAAGAAACATAAATGAGACTTTGTGAAGTTAAAAGCCTTTTTTCAAAAAACACAATTAGATGGTCTGGGGTTGAAACTCAGTGGTAGAGCACTTGACTGGTATATGCAAGGTCCTGGGTTTAATCTTCAGCACAGCTACCAAAAATTTTTTAAAAATTAAAAAAAAAATTTACTACCTAATAATGGTTAGGTACAAGGAAGTAACACAGGTCACTATGACCACTGAAAAGACACCCCAAAGAATGGGTAAAATATTTTCAAATCATATCTCTGATAAGGTACTTGTATTCTGAATATATAAAGAATTCTTATAACTCAAAAAGACAACTAAAACATGAGTAATGGACTTGAAAATATATTTCTCTACAGATATACAAGTAGGCTACAGATATACAAGTATATAAGCATATAAAAAGATAAATTATATCAATATCAATTGCTATCTGGGAAATGAAAATCAAAACCATAACAAGATGCCATTTTGCATCCACTGGAATGTCTGTAATCAAAGAAACAGGTAAGTACTGGAAGACACGTGGACAAATGGGCATCCTCATATGCACCTGCTTTGGAAAATGGTCCTGAAGTCCCCAAAGACTAAAAACAGAGTTACCATATGACCCAGCAATTGCACTCCTGAGTACATACTCAATAGAAAAGAGAACATAGATCCTTGCAAAAGCATGTTCACTAATGTTTGTAGTATTATTCCATAGGAAGATGGGAACCAATGTCCATAAACTGATGGATAGATAAAATGTGATATGTCCATATAATGTCCGGAGACATCCTACAGCATAGATGGACTTTGAAAATATTTTTTTTCAGTGATAGAACAAAAAAGGCCATATATAGTATGATTCCATTAATACAAAATGTTCAAGATATACAAATCTGCAGGCAGAAAGTAGGTTAGTATTTAGGGGTAAATGAAAGTATTAATGGGCACAGGGTTTCTTCTTTGGGTAATGAAAATGTTCTGAAATCGATAATGATAGTAGTTTCTCAAACTTGTGAGTGTACTAGAAACCATTGCATTGTGCAATTTAAGTGGGTGAATGTATGGTATATGAATTGTATCTTGGTAAATCTGTTATTAAACACACAAAGTCATATTACATAATTACACCATCATGTTGAATTCCATTATAATTTAGATTTATATACTAAAACTGCATGCTTGGAGTTTTAAGTGGTTGTTCCAGGACATAAAACTAGTAATCACACAGCCAGACTTCTTCCCAAACTTCAGGCCAGTTGTCTCTACGCTATGATCATTATAAAAGTGTGACCGCACTATCCCATAAAGTCACATGTACAGTCTGTATTGATGTGGCTGCATATCACAAGCCATGTAACCAACAAGCTCTAAGGGTTAGATTGGCCTTCTTGCTTATGGTAAATTTGGTAGTGTTGAGCAAGGTTGAGGGGGATGTTCACACACAGTTATTTAAGGATCCAGGCTGAGGGAAGTTCTTCCACCTTCTGTTTCAAGGATACCATGGGCTTTAGTATCCAGGCAGTAGACGGAGAAGAGGGTGGAGGCTTATGCACAGGAGTTTTTTTATGAGCCAAGCCTAGGGATGGTGCACATCAATCCCTGTCGCCTTCTGCGATCACGTCCCAGCTCCTTAGCCTCACACAGATGCAATGGGACTGGGGATGCAGAACCTGACCAGCTGCCACTGGAAGCTGAGTAATATGGTGTCTGTGCTTGAAGTTCTCTTCCTTACACTTTACAAAGATAGATTCCAAGGCTATTTGCCCCAGGATAACATACTATAGTTGAGAAGTTTGTGGTTCCTGCCTCATTGTGAGGTATTTTAATACCTTTAGAGCAGTGCTGTCTTCCATCTGGCTGGTGATTCTGTCAGCCATGCTGGCCACTTGTCCCAGAAGAGTCTTCTGTTTATTGAGCTATATTGTTGTTGTTAGATGCTGTTGGGTTGGGTCCAACTCATAGCGACGCTATGTACAACAGAAGGAAACACTCTCCAACTGTGTCATGCCCAATGCTATATCAGTCCTTCTCTTCTAGTCATAGGGTTTTCAATGGTGGATTGGTTCAGGATTATCTTGGGAGTGGGCTGCCAAGTCTTTCTACCCCCCTTTTTTCTCTTTCTTTCTTTCTTTCTTTCTTTCTTTCTTTCTTTCTTTCTTTCTTCCTTTCCTTTCCTTTCCTTTTTTTTTTTTTTTGATGGTGCTGGGGATCAAACCCAGGGCTTCAGAGCGTGCAGAACAAATGCTCTACCAGTTGAGCTAAACCCCAGCTTATTGAGCTATACTGACTGGTAATTGATAGCAGTTTCTAAGCTGTATCTTCTCAGAAGGGTCAGCAGGATGCCGGGTGGGCCATCTGCAGTTCTCAAGGGGGTGGCTTCTTTTCAGATAATCTCTCAGCTTCCCATAGCCAACCTCTGTCTGGCTGCAGCCCTCACAAGAGGCAGCCTGGACTGCTTACCATGCCTCCTGCCCCACAGGTGACAAAGAGGGATTTTGGGGAAACAGATGAGTCCCCAGGAATTTTCTCACCCTGACAGTGATGTGCCATCCTCTGACCTTCACTGGAATCATAACAGCACTTTTGTCTCCAAACCGTGAAACCCAGACTTTTGCTCTGAAAGGAGCCAAGAGTCCTTATCACTTTGTTTTGCACTAGGCTGTGGGCCCAGACTGGAGGAATTATTTTTCTGTTGGGTGAGTTGGGAGACGTTAAAAGTTAGAAATAGAGGAATGGTGGTGCCTGGCAGGTTTATTGAGTTTCTTCACTTACCAGCTGTGTGGCCTTGGGCTTTGCTAAGCCTTAGAAAAACTGAGAAATGAGCTCAGAAAACCACTAGGGAACTTTGCCAATGTCCTAATAGATTTTACAATGTGGCTGTAATGTTTGGCAAAGCCATCATAATCATTCATTTAATAATCATATGTGGGGTGCCCACTATGTGTAAATACTTTGCCAGATCCAAAAAGACTGACTGTAAAGAGAAAGAAGTGATGGCTTTTGCCTTTGAGCAGTCCATCATGTCATACGCATTAGCCATGGCTGTTTTTTGATAGGGTGTAGCTAACTTAAGTTTTTTGGCATCATCAATGTTTTAAACCAACTACACATATATAACAACAGACAAAAATAAGTGTGATTACCTCTCTTTTTTTTGAATTAGGCCCAAGTCTAAACTCTGTGCTTCACAGTTGGTTTTATTTTAGCATCCTGCCCCTTGCTCTCAATTGTCCTCACTGCAGTTACCAGTTGTCAGTTTACCAACCCCCCTGCACACACACACACACACACACCCCAATTACCAGGTTCTTATAAAGCATTTATATATTGCTGTGTGAAAAGTTTTTACATTTTTGAAGATAATTATTTGAATCTATAATTGCTTGAGCTGGGATTTAGCTCAGTGGGTAGAGTGCTGCGCTGCAGTCTCTGAGGCCCCGAGTGCAATTCCCAGCACCGCAAAAATGGGAGAAGGGCCTGGCAATCCACTCCCAAGGCAATCCCGAAGCACTCAGCCATTGAAAACCCTATGAGGGTCACTATGAGTCAGATACCGACTTGATGGCACCTAACAACAATAATTGCTTGTAAACCAATTGTGTTTTGCTGTAAAATAACTTAATGCTCTAATCAGTTTATTTAGGTTAGAAACTTGGTATTGTGGTTTGGATCTCAAATGTCCCCCAGAGGGCCATGTGTGAAAGGCATGGTCCCATGGTGCTGTAGAGAGGGCTGTATACTTGAGGAGGAATGGCCTTGTGGGAAGTCCCTAGGTCACTGATAGCAAGCATGCCCCTGTGGGAGTCATGGACTCTAGCCCTTTCTTCTTTCTTTGTTTCCTGGCCATGAAGGGAGCCGTTTGCTGTACCACATGCTCCCTGCTAATACCATCTGCACCCCACCCCCACAAGAGGGCCAGAGGAATGGATTTATCCAGTTTCCCAATGGAATCCCTAAAACCATAAGCCAAAACAAACCTTTTCTTTCTTTTCACTTTCCTCCTGCTTTTTTTCCTTTCCTTTCCTTCCCTTTCCCTTCATTTATTTTCCTCTCCTTCTGCCCCTCCCTCTCCCTCTCCCTTCCCCCTCTCCACTTTACCCTCTCATGATCCCCCTCTTCTGTTTCCTCCCTCCCCACCAGTAGTCTCCCTTCCACTTGAATGTCCTTTTTGTGAGTCTGTCTATCTATTGGTCTATATATCTATGTGCATCCTGGTTTTGCCATAAGGGCAACATACGTGATATTTCCTTTCTTTTCTCCCTCTAGCCTTTCTTCTTGCCCCCTTCCCCCCCTTTTTTGTCTTTTATCTTTACCTACTTAGACCTCTTCTACTTTTATGACCTGTATATTTTAATAATGAATGTGTATTAAAGTCTAACATCTACATATTAGAGAAAATATGTGATGGTTATCTTTGTGGGTCTGACTTATTTTGCCTAAAATGATCTCTAGTTCTATCCATTTTCCAGCAAATGCCAAAATTTTAGTGTATATGTGAAAATATCCTTATCCACTGATGTGTTGCTGGACACCTAGGTTGATTCCATATCTTGGCTACTGTGAATGACACCACAATAAATATGGATGAGCAAGTATCTCTGTGGTATATTGACTTCTATTCCTTTGGATATATACCTAGGAGTGGGTCATATGGTAGTTCTATTTTTAGTTTTTTGAGGAACCTTCATACTGATTCCATAGTGGCTACACCAATCTGCATTCCCATTAGCAGATTCCTTTCTCCCTGCATCCTTGCCAGCATTTGTTAATGTTTGTTTTGTTGATGGTAGCCATTCTGACTGGAGTGAGGTAGTATCTCAGGGTAGTTTTGATTTGCAGTTCCCTGATGGCTATGTTGAACATTTTTTCATAAGATTGTTGGCCATTTGTATTTCTTCTTTTGAGAAGTCTCTGCTCAGTTCTTTTGCCCATTGTTTGATTGGATATTTTGCTTTTTTGGTGTTTAAGTTTTTGAGTGCCTTATATATTCTAGATATTAATCCCTGTCTGATGTATAGCTGGCAAAGATTTTCTCCCATTCTGCAGGTGGTCTCTTCACTCTGATAATTGTATCCTTTGCTGTGGAAAAGCTTTTTAATTTCATGCAATCACATTTGTCAATTCTTGCTATTGTTTCCTGTGTTTTGGGAGTACTATTCAGAAAGTCCTTGCCTATGCCTATGTCTTGAAGTGTTTTCCCTATGTTTTCCTCTAGCAGTTTCAAAGTTTCAGGTTTTACATTAAGGTCTTTGATTTAATTTTGGCAGGTCATGTGTGTCTAGGAATTTATCCATCTCATCTAAGTTTTCTAGTTTTTTGCAATGTAATTTTTCAAAATATTTCTTAATGATCCTCTGGATTTCATTGGTATCTTTTAATATTCCATTTTTCATCTGTAATTTTCTTGAGTCTTCTCTCTCTTTCCTTTGGTTAGTTTGTCTGTCAATCTTGTTTATCTTTTCAAAGAACCAACTCTGTTTTATTCTTTTTATTGTTCTTTTAGTATCTATATTTTTCATTTCTGCTTTTATCTTTATTATTTGGTTTGGGGTTTTGTTTTTTCTTTTTCTAAGAGCTTGAGGTGCATCATTAAGTTATTTTTTTTGAGCCCACTCTAGTTTTTTAATGTAGGCACTTATTGTTATAAACTTCCCTCTTAAAACTGTCTTTGCTGTATCCCAAAGGTTCTGGTAAATTTTGTTTTTATTTTCCTCTGGTTCTAAGAATTTTTGAATTTCTTCTCTGATTTCTTCAAGTGCCTAGTGGTCATTTAAGAACATATTGTTTATTCTCCATGTATTTGTACAGTTTCTGTAATTTTTCTTGCTGTTCATTTCTAGTTTTCTATTATAGTCTGAAAAGATACACAAAATTACTTTGATTTTTCTATATCTGTTAGTACTTGATTTGTGGCCTGAAATGTGATCTATTTTAGAGAAAGGTCCATGGACTGCTGAGAAGAATGTGTATTCTGTAGCTTTTGGGTGGAATATTCTGTATATGTCTTTTAAGTCCATTTGATCTATTGTGGTGTTTAACTCTGAAGTTTCTTTGATGATTTGCAAGTATGTTATTGAGATTTTTGCATCTGTGTCCATCAGGAAAATTGGTTTGTCATTTTCTTGTGTCCTTATCTGGTTTTTGTTGGGTCCCTGTTCAGGCACCAACTATGTTGGGCCCCACGTTCGGGCGCCAGATCTATGTGGGGCATGCGCCTCCCGGTCCGGCCTGGAGGTTCGGACGGGCTGCACCGCCGCGCACACAGATACTAAACACAATTCACTCGGGACCCTCAGGTGAGGGGCACAGACTCCTGCGGCCCTCGGGACCCCGGCAGAGACGGGAGAAAGGAAAAGCCTCAGGCACTTTTGCCTTCCAGGGGCAAACACCTGTGTTGGTCGTCTCAGTGGTCAGGAGGAGACAGCTGTTGCTTCCTTGGTGATCAGACGGAGAGCAGGTTCCTTTCCTTGTTGAGGATTGCGACGGGAGAGTGTTTTTTCCTCATCAAAGGTCCGGGGGAGAGCAGCGGGAGAGGTGCTTCCTCATCGGTGGTCCGGGCAGGAACAGGCAAGAAGGCGCAGAAAGGGATGCCAAAAGGAAAGCTGTGCCGAAAAGAGTTGAGCTGCCGCAGCGCAGCTCTTTATATAGTTCGCCCATGGAATGGCCTGAGCCAATCAGCTTTCAGTCCAATTGTCCAATCAGGAAGGGTTTTGTATAAACGTGCAACCAAGTTACTTTCATTTTCCCTAGATTTCTAACTTACAAACCAGATATTCAAATGCCATTTTCCCAGTTTGGGAGTTTTTGCCAATTTCCTCCCAATTCTTCCCTACAGTTTTAGTATCAGGGTAATACTGGCTTCATAGAATGAGTTTTGGTAGTGCTCCTTCTGTTTCTATTTTATGGAATAGTTTGAGGAACATTGGTTTTAATTCTTCTTTAAATGTCTGGTAGAAGTAAGTAGTGAGTCCATGTGGTCTTGGGCTTTTCTTTGTTGGGAGAGTCTTTATTGCTGCTTCAATCTTGCTCTCATTATCAATCTATTGAGTGTATTTTTTAAAAGAAGACTGATTGATCTGCTTTCTGAATTTCTGATGCCCCTTTTCCATGCCTTCCTAGCTTTCCCAATACTCATTTCTGAAGTGAGGTAACTACAGAGTTTATAGTACTTTGAACTATGTTCTCTCCAAGGCACAACCTCTATGAGAATTGCCTCTTTCAAAGGCTCAGAAACTAGGAATTATTTTTTCTTTAATATCAGCAGGGCTAACTCCACCCATAGAAAATGGTTTGGCCCTTTCCCCCTCCTTGGCACAGAAGAGAATTGGCAGAGACTCAGATAAAGGTGAAGTTGACAAACTTTGACACGGTAGGGAGTTCATTGCCTGTGGTCTCTTATCCCCACTGTTCATTTCATTTTCTGAATACTTGTTTTCTCAGAAAGCCTTCCCTTTCCACCGGTGACACTTAAAGATGTTTGAGGTCCTCCTTCCTTCCTTAATGTCTCCAGCACACACTGTGAAATGCTGTGTGTCTCAATTTACAGAAAGCTACCTGGATGGAATTGCTTTAATGTTTTAAAATCTTTTTAGGTGGATGGAAGTCTGCTTAGTTGAAGAATTGCCACCAACCACTGAACTGGAAGAAGGGCTCCGGAATGGAGTTTACCTTGCAAAGTTAGCCAAGTTCTTTGCCCCGAAAATGGTGTCAGAGAAAAAGATCTATGATGTGGAACAAACACGTTATAAGGTAACCAAGATCTAATTGGTTTTGGCTGCTTGCTAAAAATGAAAGTTCAGCATTTCATTTTCTTTCCCTTTTACTCCTACTGTTTCTGTAAGGATCTGGAGTGGAGTGGGGGGTGTCATTGGTCTATTGAGTCTATTTAATAATCATTCCTGAGGTTGCAGCAGTTTTAAAAAGTGTTTGTATTTCTGTGCTGAGGCTGAGAGACCACTGATATTTGGGGCTTTCCAGTACCTCCCTCATTATTCCTTCAGGGAGGTCATTTGTGACTTTATTAGTGTAAAAGTGGAGGCATCCTATGCTTCCTTTTTCAGCATCAATACAATTCATTACTGCTCAAGTAATAAAATACCCAGATGGGACTGTGATAAAGTGAGTAGCAATGCTGAGTGGTCAGGTAAGAATTCTTTTCCATTTGGTGTTTAAAACAATTAAGACTAAGCTTTTTGTATGCATCTAGTTTTAAGAATTTTTTCATGGCTAATTTGGAAAAGATAAGAAAATAAAAAGTTATCATAGCCCCTTTGGAAAAAAAAAACCCAATATTATTTCAATTTGGATGGAGCTGAGGGAGGAACAAAGTCATAATAAACACCAATCTTATGTAATATATGTATCCAAACATTTACGGATGTAATGATACCATGCTATAAAATAATTGGGGAAAGGGTAGAAGATGATACAAAACTGGCTATGAGTTCTTATCACATTTAGATGATAGGTACATAAGAATTCATTATACTACCCTGCCTCCTTTTTTCCCTTTTCTTTTCTTTTCTTTTCTTTTGCCTTTTCTTTTCTGTTTTTAATACTTGGGGTTGAACCTAGGGCTTCACACATACTTTGCAAGTATTATACCACTGGGATGCACCCCCAGCCCATTTTTTATTTTTTATTTTTCATCAGAGTCTTGGTAAGTTATGCAGGCTGCCTCTGGCCTCAAACTAGCAATTCTCCTGCCTCTGCCTCCCAAGTTGTTGAGACAACAGGCATACACCACTGTGCCTTGCCTATCATTATTTTTAATCAGATTTTCAGATTTATCAGATTTTTTATCAGATTTTCAAATATCCTTAAAAGTTACTTTTACACAAAGAACATTATTTCTCTTATCATTGCAGGGACTATATGGAAAGTAGTTGGAAATAGAATAAGTGGGAAATGTATTTTAAACAAAATTTATTTTAAAATGTGTGTATTCAGATCAAATGTTGGAATAATCATTGAGGTTCACAGTAGACAAGGTCCCTTGACAAATCTCTTAAGTCCATCTTCATTGTCTGGACAAAAAGGCAACTGAACCTAAGTTTGTGCCTTGAATAATGTTAGGAGTAAGTGTTTGCATTTGTTAAAGGAACTTGGGTTTATGAAGTCACATGTATTACCCTCCAGATATCTAGTTCCCTATAGCCTTTCATGAGACTTTTAATAAAAACCTAATCAAAATTTAGTTAAAAAATTTTTTTTGAGAAATCATCTTAGGAATTCAGAGAAGCACAGAAAAAGAATCTGCATCCCCTCCACAAGACAAACATTTATCCACATTTTAGACAGGTATTTTTTTTTAATGGTTCTTATTATAGTTATTATCAAGATCTGGGTCTGTTAGTGCCAGCACTTGGGTGGATTTGGTGATAAAACATAATTGGGCTAGGTGCCAGCTTGTCCTGAAAGGGAAAATCATAGAGATTTTCCTTTGTGGATAGTGAAAATCAGGTGAGAAGGCACACCCTCTCTGGACACAAGCCTCCCAGCTGACTCTGCACTGGTTCTTTTCTGTCCCTGGCACATCATAGTCCTTGAATATAGGTGTCTCCTTCCAGATCATCTCTGGACCTTCATGACAATTACCTCAAGGCAACTGAAGCAAGTACCTTCTCCTCCTGGCATCAGAGATCCTACTGCTTAAGTGAATCTCAGCTTCTCTTTGGGATGAGGACAGGGGAAATAACATTTTCAGTCCCTTGTTATGAATCAAAATAACCTACAGGGCCCAGGCAGACAATGATATCTCTGAGCAAAAAAGCATCACAAGAGAGGGAAGTGTTCTGGGCTACTGTACTCCGTTCCACCCAGCCCCTGCAAAAGACCAGACTGTGCATAAATGATGCCAGGCAAGGGGTGGCAGGAAGGGGAGGGCGACTGGCGGAGGGCGGCTGTTGCAGCTGTGGTGTGGGAGCCCCTCCATGCTGTTGAGCAATAAGAGAAACACAGAATAAATGGGAACCACCCCTTTGTGGGATCCTTGTAGAACAGAGGGTTTCCCTTTTTTCTCTTTAGTAAGTCCCTGGAAGTTCCTAGGGTCCTTGACAGAAACTATTAGTAGTTTGCCATGTAATCATAAAATTTTATTTTAGTGCCTTTTCATTTCTTACACAGAAATGAAAAGAGGGAAAGCTTTGTGAATTAGCAGCCTAGCTTCTGGTGCTTGTGTTCGTTAGGGCTAGATCCCGTCACGTGGTCCTTCCCAAGGAGCCCTAAATCATGAAACCGAGGCAAAGATGTGGAAACCCGGGGAATGCTCCCTAGCCCAGGCAAGCACGTTATTGTACCATCTGGAAGCCATGAGTTCAGGGAACTTGGCCTCTTATTGCAGGGTCTGCAGCAATAAAATACGGCCCTCCTTTTAGACACAGTGGCCCCAAGGCAAGGCTGCGTGCCTGACCCCTGAACGACAGTGTTGGCACCGGTAGCTTGGACAGCTATCTGTTAGGCAGATGGGACCTTTCTTGCTGTCCCATTCTCTTTGTCTGCCAGCCAGTGTACAACCCTGTTCCTCATTAATTTAGGGTTAGAAAGCTGCCCTGGGGGTTAGATTAAGCCTTCCAGTTATGCGTATTCTTTCCACAGCCCTTTCTGCTCTGTAACCCAGGCCTGGGTACTTGGACAGGCTGCACTGCACTGCAAAGCTGTGTGTGCCTGCTCTGCTTTTTCCTCAGTGAATGGTGCAGGGGCTGCTCCACAGGAGATGCCTGGGAAGCGGTGGAGTGAGTGAGCATAGGACAGTAATTTCAAGTAAGCTGAAAGCCTTCATTGTTTTCTTGTCTCCTGTGCTTTATTTGGTACTCATTGAAAGTGCTTAGAGTCTGACCCTCTTCCTCTAAGTATGATGCCTAGGCTTCCTGCAGGACCACCTAATGGATGTGTGTAAAAACTCTACTCCTGGCCCTACCTCTGACTGCTGAGTTAGGCAGAATTTCTTGGCCTGGAACCCAGGAAGCTGTCCTGTCAATTCAGCAGCAGAAGATAGTTTTCTTATGTACTACTAAGATTTGTGTTTGCAATGCTCAAAAGTTTTGGGGTTTTGGAGCATTTTGGATTTCACATTTTTGGATTACAGATGTGCAACCAGTAGAGTGTACGCAAATATTCCAAAATTTGAAAAACTTTCAAATCTGAAATATTTCTGATAACCAAGGATGTCAGATAAAAGATATTAAATCTTTATATGATAGAATTTATCCAGCTATACAATGCCAGGCACTATTCCAGGCATTGATAGCAGAGTGGTCCTACAGTTGTGGTACTTATAGTCAGAGACGCAGATGGTAGGTGTACATTTGGGATTTGTGATCAGTGTATCAAGGAAGAAATGAAGGCCAGTGTCACTGACAGATAGCAATGGGCAGGAGCCAGGCTTCTCTGAGGGGAGGTTTACTCTGAGGCTGGAAGAATAAGAAGAAAGCCATCTATGTGCAGAGTCAGGGTTGGGGATAGGAAAAACAGTCTGAGAGGGAGCCCACTTGGTGAGAGACTCAAGGAAGGAAAGAGCTTGGCCAAGACTTTGGAGCTGAATGGCTGCAATGAGGGATTATGGAAGAGGAAGCCAGGAGGGAAGCTGAGTGGCATTGCAGGGCACCGCGCCCTGGGGGATGTGTGATGTCATCTGGACTTCAGGGGCCTCCATGGAAGGATTCCTCAGAGGGCTATGGTGCAAGATGTGTAATATGAAAAGATCAGTTCCTGCTTTGCTGAGAATACATGGGCGGGGGCAGCCTGGGGATAATTCAGTCCTGGTGAGAGGTGGCAGTGTGCCTCATAGAAAAGAAGTGAGTAGAAGCAAGGGGGGAACCAAAGGGTGGATTCAAGAAAGGAGCTGCAAATGGGTGGAGGGCTGTGAAGAGAAGGCACTGACTGGTGGTGGGAGAACCTCAGTTCTCAGGGTCGGGGCGGGGGAAGTGTCTGGGAAGGGACCTGTGGCAGGGGTAGGGCACCGAAAGCTTAGTATCTTAGTTGGTTTATAGTTGTTGCTGTGACAGGATACCACAGACGGATGGTGTGATCTGTAAGGAGTATGTGTTTATTTAGCTCATGGTTCTGGAGGCTGGAAAGGTCGAGAGCACTGCAATGGCATCCAGTAAGGACCTCCCTGTCCCATCCTAACAGCAGAAGCATAGTGAGATGGCGGAAGCAGGCTAACTCATGCCTCTCTTCCTCTTCTTACAAAGCCACTAACGCCATCCATTAAGCAAACCAGTAAGCTGAAGATGGTTCTGTTGCAATTCATTAACCAACATAGACTTTTTAAATATGCAAACATGGACCATAGGTTTCTGAAGTCAGCCTTTCGAAGGATTTGAAGTCTGTTTTCATTTGCTGTGCAAATAGGACCTAGATAGTCACCCTTTCCTTCAGTTCCTTTTACATAGAGCACTAGACTTTTTCTTACCTTAAAGGTGAATAAAAGTCTCAAACCCAATATTGTAGTATAGTAATTATCATAACTAAGATTCACTGCATTCTTAGCTGCACTTTGCAACTAAGTCCTTTTTGTTTATCCTCAATATAACCTGAAGCTCAGAGAAGTGTTTTATGGCAGAGAAACCAACACTTAGTGAAATTTGCAATTTTCTTGAGATTACTTGGCTAACAAAACCACTAAACAGAGTATCTTTTGTCACATGATTTGGGATTGGTTTTGTTGTTTGTTTTGTTTTTGCATACTGGGGGTTGAAGTCAGGTCCTTGTGCATGCTACACAAGTACTATATAACACTGAGATGCACCTCCAGTCCATTTTTATTTTTTATTTTGAGACAGGGTCTCTCTAAGTTGCACAGGCTGCTTCTGGCCTCTTAATTTGTAACCCTCTTGCCTCAGCCTCCCAAATTGGTGGGATTGCAGATGTGTCTGGCTTGATTTAAGATTGTTAAAGCCCACTAATGACTCCAGAAACCCACCTATGGGCAAACAAAATTAAGTTTATTTAATTCAATGGGGCCAGGAAAAAAAAAGACCCATGAGGCTGCAGGGAGAAGTGAAGGGCTTTAACATAGATTTCTGCTGAGTGATTCTAATAAGGATTTAGCAACACAAGGATCAGTTTCTTTTGGATGTTGTCAGAGTGGGATCAATTTGGTGTCTTGTTCATATTTATCCAGAAGGTAGGAAGATTGAATGGGGACTAGACTGCCATTATTAAAAAGCTGGATAACTCATGTTCCAGTTATATTTCAAATAAGAAATTTAATTATTTTGTTGGGGGAAGATTTAGGTGGTTTTTTTGTTTGTTTTGTTTTGTTTTTTTCTTTTTTTTTTTTTTTTAGTGCAGAAGGTCCTCATCTCTGTCTTCATTCAGACTTGATTAAAGATTGTTTCTTTCTTACTCCTTCCTGCTAACAGATTGGCCTTGTATGAGAATTGCTTGTATTCTGCATAAGTTATTTATACTGGGTTATAAACATTCAAAGCCTTCAGCTGTAGCCCTGTGGCATCTGATCCCGTCAGATCTCGGAAGCTAAGCAGGGTTGGGCCTGGTTAGTACCTGGATGGGAGACCGCTGGGAACCCCAGGTGCTGTAGGCTTGGGAGAAGGACCTGGCAACCCCCTCCCAAAAAATCAATCTGCCATTGAAAACCCTATGAACAGCAGAGAAGCACTGACAATAGTGTTTCATCTATTGTACATAGGGTTGCTATGAGTTAGACACCTACTCAAAGGCACCTAACAACAACAACAAACATTCAAATACTACTGCCTGGCAGTTAACTCTTTAGATTCTCTCTATACCTCTCCCTCCATCCTGTCCTCCTATTTGTCTTTCCTTCCTCCGTTTGTCCCTCCTTCCAGCTATTTTGTAGCAAATAGTTTACTTTTTCCTTCTAAAGAATAATCAGAGAAGAGTAACCAAACAATCAGTAAGTCCTGTGTTCTCTTCTGGGAGAATGTTAGTGTAGGGAAGGTTTACAAACAGAGACATAGTCGTGGATTCCCACTCAGCCTCTTAATAGTTACTTGACTTTAGGCAAATCAGTTCATTTTGGCCTGGTTTTCCTTATTTTTTAAAAACTGAGAATGGTAGTTACCTTGCAGTGTGATTAAAAAATTAGAGATAATTTACGTAAAGTTGGAAACACATTGTCCAATCACAACAAATATTATTTAAAAGGCATAAACATTCATCAAATGTTAATTTAGTTTTTTGTTTGTTTGTTTGTTTGTTTTGTGGTACTGGGGGTTGAACCCAGGGCCTCGCGCTTGCATGCTCTGCAAGTGCTGGACCACTGAGCTGCACCCTCAACCCATTTTTTTACTTTTTGAGAGAGGGTCTTGCTAAGTTACGCAGACTGCCTCTGGTCTCAAACTTGTGATCCTCCTGCCTCCGCCTCCCAAACCTCTGGGATTACAGGTGTGCGCCACTGCGCCCGGCTATATTTTATAATTTCTAATAGCAATGAAAATGCTTATTTAATGAGCTATCAGATTGTAGAGTGTCACAGAAGGTGGGAAGAGCAAGCCTTTTCTGAATGTGATTATCTACCACTGGATGTCAGTCAGGGCATGTCAGTTACATGATGAAACTTGCTTTTGCTATTTTTTTTGTACATTTATTTAAGATGTAATATATATAGCATTGTATTATGCATTTAATTAATGAAAAATACAAGATCATTTTAAGGCTCTTCGTGGTTCATTACCTGATATAACTTCATGAGAGCAGGTAGGGATGCTATATTTATAGACTGAACAGAAAAAGTGGCTGATTAGGCTTTAAAGAAAAAAATGGAGGATATACAGAACTATTTTTATTGTATGCTTAGGAAAGGTTGTATAAAACATTTCTTCCGAAGGTTTACCTCTTATACAAGTCTAAGATTAGGGTTAAATTATCAAAAATATATACTAAAATTAGCTCTGAATTGTGGGATGGTTTTTACGTTCATCTTTGTGTTTTCCTGTATTTTCCAGGTTTTCTATGGAAATATACATTTGCAATCAGAAAAGAAAGCATTTAGCCATCTAAAAGTCCTGTTTGGGTTACTTGAAATTGCTAGGCTTCTGGCCCATTATTACCAAAATCTTGACACCATGTGTGTATGTGTTCACTTATGCATGCACACCTATTCACGTGCACACATGTCTCATAAAATATCCTTAGGCATATGCTATACATTAAATGCTAGTTGAGATTCAAGTTCAGAATTACCCAAGTATGTGAACTGTGGGAACTGGCATGGTCCATCACAGGTGGCTGGAATGTTGCTGAGATCCTATCTAGCCTTTTTTATTATGTCTATATTTGTTTTATATGAATATTAATAAGTCTGGTTTTAGAGAGGTACAATTGGAAAGCATCTTGTTAATGAAAAATGTTATTACAAATGATTCACTTTTTTGTGGTCCCTTCTTTCCCTCCCTTCCTCACATTAGAAGTCTGGCCTCCATTTTCGACACACAGATAATACTGTCCAGTGGTTAAGAGCCATGGAATCCATTGGTTTACCCAAGGTAAGTCTTCAGATACCAGATTCTAATCTGAGAACATAGAAAGGTACTGCACAAACACCTTATTATAAAAAACGACTTGATGGACTGTGTTAGTCAGCTGTTGACAAAAAAAATCAACCAAAACAAACTTATGGGGGAAGGTTTCTTGGAAACTCATAATTAGAGGTTGTCCATAATGGCAGCTGGGAGAAGGACCTGGCGACCCCCTCCCAAAAATCAATCTGCCATTGAAAACCCTATGAACAGCCCTATGAGAAGCACTGACAATAGTGTTTCCCCTGTTGTACAGAGGGTTGCTATGAGTCGGATACCGACTCGACGGCACCTAACAACAATAACAACAATAATGGCAGCAAGGCAGGCACAGCAGCAGCAGTGACAGAGACCATAACAGACGACCTCATGACACAGTGGACCAGGAACAGAGAGAGACCTTTGCCTCAGGTCTGAGGGGAAGACTTCCAAAGGCCCACCTCCGGTGACATCACTTCCACAAAATTGAGACCCGCCTCTCTATGTTTCATAACCTCCCAAGACAGTGCCATCAGCCAGGACTGACCATGAAAGCACATGACCTTTGGGGTCCACTTTATAGTCAAACTGTGACATGGCCTGAGCTGGGTTATTACAGGAATAAGAAATATGGAAACTGAAGAAAACTATGGAAATGCAAAGATATATATAAGGCAAGAACTCAGAATGAGATAGGGGCATGGCTTAAGAGCAGATAGATAAAAGTGTGTATAAATTAAACAAGATCAGAACAAGTTTCTCCTGGTTCATAGTTGATTTAAGATACTCGACTCCCTTTTTGTGTTGCAATTTATACTTAAGACATCCTAAGTCTTATTGTATCTCTATATACTATGTCATTATACATTGTTATAAATTTACTTTTATAAATTTATTATAAATCACAGTATCACTTTAAAGGTTAAGGGGTTATAGCTATTACTCCTGAAATAGATCTCCCAGATAAAATTCATTCAGTTACTATTCAGTGCTTGCTGAATTTGAAGAGCAGGTACCCTTAAGCCTATGAGAGAAGTAGACAAGTAGGGGAAATGAGGAAATTACATTTGATAGAAATTGTATAGCTGTTTCTTAATCTTATTTTGAAAGAATTAGAGAATCACAGGAAGTTGCAAAAATAGTGCATCTATGTGTATCTTTCACTCAGCTTCCCCTAGTAGTGCCATCTTATAACTGTAGTACAATATCAAATTGACATTGGAGTGTTAATATAAACTAGACTACAGAGCTAATTCAGTTTTTACCATTTTTACATGCATTTGTTTGTAAGGGAGTGTGATTCTATGCAGTTACGTTCCATTCATAGATTTGTCATTTTGTGAATGATATGTAAATAGGATCATACAGTAGGTAACCTCTTGAGATTGACATTTTTTCCATCAAGCATGTTATCCTTCTGATTCATCAGATTTTCCTACGTTAATAGCTCAGTCCTTAGTATGTACAAATGTTTTAAGAAATGATTTAGAGGTCCAGATGAGGATAGGAGAATAAGCTACTGACTTATGAAGTCCTTTGTTATTGTCTTATTATTAAGCCATGTTTGTTATTAAAAATACCCACCACTGCAAAACCAAAAGATTTCTTAAAGTAAATTATGAATTGCTATTTTCAGTATTTTGATATTTGTATTCATGCCTGTTTTAGCACAATCTCATTTTTCTCAAAATTATCAGTATTTATTCAGTCATTTTCAGCCACACTAGCTTCCCTTCTTGTAAAGTGCCTGAACATTAAATGCTATTCCCGTCTGAGCACCATTTGTCATACAGAATTCATATTTTTGAAATGTCACTTGGCAAGTACTAGACAAGAGCTGAGTGGTAAACACATTAATAAAGAAAAATTTCAAATAGAATTTTTCTGAATGCTGCAACATCTGATTACAATCATTTCATTATGTGCAACAGACTTGACTTAAACTTTCTCACATCGTGTTTAGGAGCCAAACAAGTGGTCCATATAGCAGATTCTATTTTAACATTGGTTATTTATCATGGAGCCATCAGTGCATGGCTTTGTAGGAGTGAGAGACTAACACGGTATAGTGAATTGCCTTTATACATGACTGCTATGAATTCCTTCATTGATCCGTATTGTTTACCCTGTGCTTGGCATCATGTGAGGTGCTAGAGATACAATGTTGAATAAAATAGTCTGTTGTTGTTGTTGTTAGGTGCTGTCAAGTCAGTATCCGACTCATAGCGACCCTCTGTACAACAGGGGAAACACTATTGTCAGTGCTTCTCTGCTGTTCATAGGGTTTTCAATGGCAGATTGATTTTTGGGAGGGGGTTACCAGGTCCTTCTCCCAAGCCTACAGCTTCTGGTGTTCCCAGGTGGTCTCCCATCCAAGTACTAACCAGGCCCGACCTGCTTAGCTTCCGAGATCTGACGGGATCGGATGCCACAGGGCTACCGCTGCAGGCTAAAATAGTCTAGTTAACTATAAATTGATTCCATCTCTTTGGTTCAAGAAGACACACTCATGAGCATTTCCCAAGAGAAATATAAATATAGAAGGTTCTTGTCTAAACAAAAGGGGGTAGGGAGAGTTGGCCAACAACACAGTGAGGTGTGAAGTGGAAGTGGTAAGTTGTTCTCTGCTTAGGTAGAACTTTAAACCTGGCCACACTCTCTGAATTGGGAGGCCTCTTCTCACTGACCCTTCCGACAGCAAACATGTTAAAGGAAATCAGAAAAGGCCATTGAGACTTCTCCGGCAACAGATATCTTTTAAGCACATAGCATACAAATATATACATTGTTAGCTTGAGAAATTTTGCTGCTTTATCCTGCTTTTTTCAGTGTCCAATGGAAAATTGCATGTGTCGAGTACTACCATATGGTACATGATTTAATTTTACTTTTTGTGTCAAATTGTATAAAATATTTACTGAAAACAAATGATGCTGATACACTTAACTTGATATTAGAAGCTTCAAGCCCATTTATTTACTTTTGTGTGTGTGTGTGCTCATGAAGAGAGAAGATTGGTGCCCCCACTCTGAAATCTGTTTCTTATCAAGCATTTAGTTTCAAGCTTAGGAAAATAGTATAAATGTGTATTAAAAAGTCTTGACTTTTCATTCTAGTAATTCCATATTTAGATGGTCATCCAAAAGAAGAAATCAAATGCTCAGAAAGTGCAAGAATGTTCTTTTCAGTGGCTTAAAATATGGGAAAAAATTTGAGAGTAAAACAAATGTTCAACCATGGAGAATGGTTAAGCTGTGGTTCAAAAACATGAAAGGATCCTATGCATCTATTACAAATAATGTCCTTATAGAAGAATGAAGGGGATGGAAATAGTCATCTTCTGTTTAGTCTTTTAAACAGGTTCTAAGCAGGTTTACACCATGTACACTTTAGTTTTCATGCATAACATTAACATAAAAAATCAGAGACTATATATACAGAGGGCTGGGATTTAGCTCAGTTGGTAGAGTGCTGCTCTGCAGTCTCTGAGGTCCCGAGTTCAATTCCTATGTTGTTGTTGTTGTTAGGTACTGTCGAGTCGGTATCCGACTCATAGCAACCCTCTGTACAACAGGGGAAACACTGTTGTCAGTGCTTCTCTGCTGTTCATAGGGTTTTCAATGGCAGATTGATTTTTGGGAGGGGGTTGCCAGGTCCTTCTCCCAAGCCTACAGCACCTGGTGTTCCCAGGTGGTCTCCCATCCAAGTACTAACCAGGCCCGACCTGCTTAGCTTCCGAGATCTGACAGGATCGGATGCCACAGGGCTACAGCTGCAGGCTCGATTCCTATAGCACTGCAAAAAATGGGAGAAGGATGTGACATTCCACTCCCAAGGCAATCCCAAAACAGTCAGCCATTGAAAACCCGATAAGGGTCACTATGAGTTAGGTACAACTCCACGGCGCCTAACAACAACAACAACAACAACAACACCAACAACAACATATACATGGATAAAAAAGACCATAAAAAGTGTACAAGAATGCTAATAGTGACAATCTAGAACATGGGATTGTAGGTGATTTTCCTTCATACTTTATGATGTACTTTCTAGACTTTAGTGAAAATGTATTACCACACCCAGGGAAAAAAAAGTGTGTTTGTGTACATGCGTTATATATGAATGTACTCATATTTCTAGGACTATGTACTGAGTTTTTAACAATATAATAATGTGGCTGTAAGAAGGCCATCTCCTCAGGCCCAAGGGACATCTAGGCAGTCGGAGTATTGAGGGTACAGAGTGAAACCCTACCATGCAGCACTGTGGACGCAGCCTTTAGTAGGGGCTGGTTATAATGCCCACACTCTCTTGCTGATCATTAGGAGGGATGCTGCCCAGCAGGGGACTAGTTGGAGGGATTGGTTTGTCTGCAGAGCACTGAAGCAACCACTGGGAGGTTTCTCTACACTCAAACATTACGGGATAGCAAGGACAACCAGAGTAGGGTTATCTGGAATGTTAAAAATAATCTTGAGAAGCAAAGTACAATAAATACATTGTCTCTTTTCTTTTCCAGATTTTTTATCCAGAAACGACAGATGTGTATGATCGGAAAAATATACCAAGAATGATATATTGCATTCACGCACTGAGGTGGGGAAAAAATACAACTAAGAGAGTCCTTTGTTGTTGTTGTTATTGTTGTTGTTGTTAGGTGCCTTTACCTCAGGTCCAACTCATAATGACCCTCATAGAGTTTTCAATGGCTGATTGTTTTGGGATTGTTTTGGGAGTGGATTGCCACATCCTTCTCCCGTTTTTGCAGTGCTGGGGATCGAACCCAGGGCCTCCAAGAACACAGAGCAGCACTCTCCCAACTGACCTGAACCCCAGCCCTGCTAGGAAATAGATTTAAATAAAACTAAAATTCAATCTTAAAAGATCTTAAGTAGCCTTAGTAATGTGAATTTTGAATTTACTGGCATAAAATTCAAATAATTATTGCATAAAAAGCTATCTTTAACCTTGAAAAATACTATTTTGATTCTTTTAAATATAATTCAGTACATAAGAGCAGAAAATGAAGGAAAGACCTTTAAGTAAAATAGGAGAGAATTTAAGTTGACGCTCAAGGAATTCAATAGTAATGTGCTACTATATTCCTGAGTTGTGATCTGTTTACAAATGTCATTAAACTATATCAGATGAGCAGCTTTAATAGTCATTGTGAATTTGCTTTGATTAGTCTAAAAATTATCAATGTGATTCAGTTCTGACCATCTATTAAGAAAATTCAGTATAATTTTTTTGTTCAATAGAACTTACACTCTAAGGATACAGAGGAAACATAGAAATTGCTTTAAATTAATCAAGACATTGTTTTAAAGTAATTTTTTATACTTTTTTTAAAATGCTGAGATTCTGCTAGTTCACAGATGACATTTTTTAATCTTACTGGCCTGGAAGAACTATGTAATGAAGATAATTCTAAAAGTCCATCTTGTAGGTATTTTCTTTTGTACATACAGGTAATGGTTGGAAGATTTCAAGTCTAATGAAATTTTAAATTCCTTTTACAACATCTGCCTTGTGTTTATATCACTAGAAGTCTTTTTTTCTGGCAGAATCCCCTGACTTGGGGTTTATATTAACTTCTTCCTGGCTCTTTTTCTCTCCAAAGGAAAGGCTTTTTATAATAATTCATTGCAATGCTGGTCTTCTAGAGAAGAATTTTGATTATATCATATAATTTAACTCCCCCCCCTCCCCAGGCAGTATGAGACTACTTCAGAAGATGACAGCTGGTAGAAATACAAACCAAATGGAGGTAACTTTGCTATGATTTTTTTTTTTTTTTTAATTTTTTGAAACAAAGTCTCACTGCATAGCCTAGGCTGGCCTCAAACTCTGGATCCTCCTGCCTTTACCTCCCAAGTGCTGGAATTACAGGCCCTCACCAATTCCAATAACTTAGAATTTCTAACTGGGTATAAAACCATTTCTCTGCTGGCTTCCTCCTGTGTGGCTTAGGTGTCATTATACCAGCAGGTTTTCTGAAAGCTGCTTTTGTAAAGTGTTTATTTTGAGGAATATTTTCAACTGTGTCACCTAGTATTTTTTATCTTATATTTTTCAGAGCTTAAAATAACCACTTAACACTACAATTAGTACTCTTTTGTGGGCTTCTAAGCCAGCCAACATTAACTAATGCCATTATCATATCCTAGCATCATAGACTGAATCTCCAAATCTGTAGTGTATTCAGGGCGTGTCTGCTATAAGCTTATTTCTGAAGTGGACACCTGGGACATTAATAGTCCGCTGCTTATAAAGAAATGGTGTGCTAAGTTCCTTTCCAGTGACGTCACCATTCTAAAGAACAGCACAAATGGCAAGGAGGCTTGCAAATGTGCATTTGCCATGATTTAAACAATAGCTTGAACAGCTTAGTAAACAAAGAATGAGCAGTTCCTTGCTTACTCTTGTCAGTTATATGTAAATATTTACGTGATATTTTCTGGGTCCGTGTTTCTCAGTCATCATGGACTTTTAGTCATTTGGAGAGCATACTGATTGAGTCATGTCATTTACCAGATTTGCCTTAAGGAAGATGATTTGTCTTTGAAATAGCATTCCCTGGGAGAATCTTCTTCACTTCTTTCTGTTCTAGCACATTATATGGATGCCTCTCAATGCGGAACTAAGAAATCCCAAGTGTATCTAAAGTTCTATGAAAACTTTTTCTGGCTGTAGTTTAGAATTCAGTCACTCATTCACTCTAAGCTGGTGTTCTGCTCTGTTGGACAAAACACTTTTGGAAGCTGAGTGGCAGAGTCCTTTAATAAGCACAGTAAGTCTACCCTTGCTGCATAGCCAGAAGTGAAGCTGGAAATGAGCACACAGTGTGTTTGGCTATGATTTCCTGGCTGCAACTATAGCAGCATTCCTGGTATAGAGAGTTGTCATTACCTGGTCTAGAAATTAGGCAGATTGGAGATTCTAATTATAGCCCAGAAGCCAGGAGGGAAGGTCGCTCCAGGTAGTTACACTTGCCAGGCACTCTCTTCCTCTTGCCCCAGCCTGCGGGCCTGACTTGATCTACAAAGTTAGCTGTTGGCCCTGACCAAACTTGTCAGCTGTTCCCTGTCCGCTTGATTTGGGCTTAACAACCAAGGATCCCCTGGGTTCTTACCTTTGCTTCTTGTTTCCTCTTTTCCAGTCTGCCCCTTCCCTATCTTTTTCTTTTCGTTTTTTTTTTTTTTTTGGTGGCACTAGGGAGTTGAACACAGGCCTTGCAAATGCTCTACCACTGAGCCACTCCAGCCCTTTTTTTTTTTTTTTTCTTTCTATTTTTTACTTTTTATCTTGAGGCCTCTGGCCTTGAACTTGTGATCCTTCTGCCTCCGCTTCCCAAATCACTGGATTATAGGTATGTACCACTGTGCCCAACTCACCTTTTCATCTCATTTCCCGGCTCCAGTCTCACTGCCCATAGCTCATTTGCCTTATTCCCAGTTTAGCTTGGTATTCTCAGGTCCAGGCTCCAGGGAATGTCAGCAGAGCAGCCCCAGAGGAAAGTCTCAAGCTTTGCCTAAGTAGAGAGACTTACCTTCATGGTGGGTGGCCTCATTCTTTTTCCAAGGAAATGTTTATATATTTTTTTTCTTACTTTTTTTTAAAAAAAGTAACATATGCTCATTGTGGGCAGGAAAAAAAAGAAAATTTAGAAAGAATGTTAAAGGAAAAGCTAAAACAGCCAGTATCTCAAAACCATGCAAAAACTGCTATTACTATTTTGGTGTCTTTGGACTTAAAATTGGTGTATAGCATGTTTTCCTTTTGTGGCTTCTTTTTGAAAGTTGTAAAGCCTTTACAATGAAAAGAAACCAGTTCAGGAAGTGAGAGCTTTGCTAAATAACTTAACTGATTTTTTTTTTTAATATCTGGAGGCATTTTATGCATGGAGATAAATACATTTTTGTGGTGTTTAATGCTCAATTTATTAAAGATGTATAATGGCATCCAACAACTGTTAAATGTTTAAACATTAACTACAAAATGGAATATCTCTAAACAAGTTAAATAATTATGTGATTGTTAAAAAAGTCAGTGCATTTGATTCTTTATAGAGCAGATGAAATGCCTGGATACATTTTACACACTTTCAATGCTGAGACCTATTCTGAAAGATCCAGACCACAAGTTTCACTCATGTCTTCATAATTTACACACTAATTTTGACCTGTCCTAGAGCTCTCTCACCTACCCACAGGTAACATGATCATAGCATCCCTGTGTTTACAGATCTGGTTTCTGACCTATCATTTGTTCATCCAGCATGGCACCACTTAGGGCTCTGAATCTCCTAAAGTGAGTCAGAGCCTAGCCACCAGCATCAGGCTGAACTTTACTTGTCAAATCAGTCAAACCTTTTTAACATTTTTAAGTACATGGCTTCCAGGTAGGCCTTTATTTGCAATCTGCCCCCACCCTTCCACCCTGCAATGATTTACTTCCTAACGTTTCACTTGGCTAGTGTTATGTACGATCCATCGTCCTGTCACAATGATGTATTGGCCTGACCTGCTAATATTATTAAAAGCTTATGCATGCCTTTTTCATTTTTTTCTTGAAATTAGTTGCATTTTCTAGACAAGGGATTGACTCTACCAATGCTTGTTAGGCCATTTGGCTGATTTATCATCCCAAATCATGTTTCTGGGTCTTCTCTCTGCTTCATTATCAAGTGTGACCATTGGTGCTGGACTCTCTTTCTACCTTGGCTATTTTTGTCAGCACCTGTACTCCACGGTCTTTCCTTACCTTCAAGTACTTCCTTTGTTTTTTGGGACTATGCAGCTTACTCAGGATGCCTGCTCTTTATTCCTTCCTACAGTATATATGGGGCTGGGATTTAGCCCAGTGGGTAGAGCGCTGCACTGCAGTCTCTGAGGTCCCGAGTTCAACTCCCACCACCGCAAAAATGGGAGAAGGACCTGGCAATCCACTCCCAAGGCAATCCCGAAACAGTCAGCCATTGAAAACCCTATGAGGGTCACTGTGAGTCGGATACCGACTCGATGGCACCTAACAACAACAACAACAGTATATATTGTATAAAAATAAATATATATCTGCATTACATAAACAGTTACAGGAAAAACAAAGTACCTGTGTTTTAATAACTGTTCTCTTTTTAAATTAAAAATAATTCTGCATGGACTGTTTTATCTCTTTGTGTAATAACTTCCTTTTTGTATACTATACAAAAAGGAAGTTATTATATACTTTTTGTATACTCTGTATACAAAAAGGAAGTTATTATATACTTTTTGGGCTGGGATTTAGCTCAGTTGGTAGAGTGCTGCGCTACAGTCTCTGAGGTCCAGAGTTCAATTCCCAGCACCGCAAAAATGGGAGAAGGACCTGGCAAGCCACTCCCAAGGCAATCCCGAAACAGTCAGCCATTGAAAACCCTATGAGGGTCGCTATGAGTCGGATACGGACTCGACGGCACCTAACAACAACAACAACATATACTTTTTGTATACTCTGTTGACTATTGTTTTGAACTCCTGGCCTTTCACACGCTTAACCAAGATTTCTTCTCCTCCTCTTCTGGTCCATCTTTTCCTCTTCCTCTTCCCCTCCTCCTCTTCCTCCTCTTCCTTTTTCTTCTACTTCCAGGATCTCCTATGTGATCCAAGCTGGACTTGAACTGATGATCCTCCTGCCAGCCTCCCAACCACTAGAATTACAGATGTGCCCCACCATATCCAGCTAATTGTTTTCTTGATGGATGAGATTGTTTCAGTTTGTTCAGGCAGAGCTCTATTGATAGCTCCTTTGGCCTTGTAGTGCTGTCCCTGAGAATTTTTGAAATATTCCTGTCTTGCAGATACAATTAGATATTCTTGTTGTATTCTTATTATTCTTGCTTTAAATTTGGAATTAACTACCTTCCAAAGGAACTTCTTCAAAGTCGCATGTTCATATTGGTTTTTCTAATTGAACATTATAAGCGTGCTGGATTCTATTTATCTTACTGTGTCATTTATTTGACCATTAGGATTCAGCCCCAGTAGCAACCATAAGCTGAAGACTCTTCACCTCCCCTGAGCATAAGGATTACTGCTCTTGCTACGGATTCTGTAGCTGTGTTCATCAGTCTGATTTTCAAGTACAGTGCTGTTGCCTAAATGGCACACATTGGGGCTTGCATTTGTGAGGAAGGCGGTGGCAACCCCACTTCTGGTTAACCAGTTGTTCCAAGTGCCCTGACTGCCCGGTAGAGGAGGTCTCCTCTCAGCTCTCCCATAGTCGGTGCCTGCCTGGACCACCAAGTTGCTTTCGAACCTGTTGCTCAGGCATTAACTCATAATTCTCCTTGGCCTAGTTCTCCAGTTCTGTAGAGCCCTTTTCCTCCCCAAGAAGCTGAACTGATTCCCCTCTAAAATACCAGATTGGTTGCCCTCTTACAGTGAACATATTTACACTTACTAATAAGCTCTCCAGAGATGGCTCCTAAAGCACAGGCTGTGACCCTTAGTTCTCAGGAGGGATATCTGCAAATAGCAGTATTGGGGAGTATTAAGGTGAGGAAAGACACCCTGTGTCTTTCAACTCCTTGTTCAAAATCCTCCCCCTGTTCTGGATGAACTATCCTCCTCCTCCCTCGTCCTATCTAAACTAGTATTGTGGCTATGCCTTTCTGTTCACTAAATTCTAAGCTCTGTGAAGCTGTGAACTTTGTCCTGTCACCTAACACAAAATATATACCATGGGTTGCAACTTGAAGTCTCTGAGAAGAGTTCATATTTTTAACTCTTCAGGGAGTTTAGCTGAACTAATTTCTCAGTGATAAGGGTGGCTCAGGATTCCTTTGGTTTGGGGTTAAAAATGAGGTATAGACATTGGATTTTGATGTGATATCAGCAGTGCTGTATGTGATTAAGATGGGAAAATCTGATTCAGTGGATAAAACCATTTCAAACATGGAGTCAGTGGGGAAAATTAATGAAAATTAATGAAAATTAATGAATTCATTAATTCTGCAGTGGGGAAATCACTGCAGTAAGTTGTCATAACCATATATAAAGGACACATTTATTTAACAAAGTATAGTGGTAATAATTAAGGCTTAATGGAGCTTTTAACTGTATATCTCCACTATTCAGAGTACTTTCCATGTGTAATCTCACCGAATCTTCACAACATGCATATGTGATAGGTAGTAGTATTAGTTTTGTTTTGTAACCAAGGCAAGTGAGGCACAGAAAGGTTGCCCAAGGTCATCACAGAGTTAGCAAATGAGGGAATTGAGATTCAAAACCAGGCTGTGTGCCAGGTATGATGGCACATGCCTATAAAATCCCAGTAACTCAGGAGGCAGAGCCAGCAGGATCTCAAGTTCAAGGCCTGAGACAGTCTGCATCACTTAGCACGACCCTAACTCGGAAAAAAAAGTTTTTTTAAATGGGCTCATATTGCAGCCCAGTGGTATAGTACTTGCAAAGCAGGTACAAGGTCCTGAGCAGGTACAAGCAGGTACAAGCAGGTACAAGGTTCAACCCCCAAGGAAAGAAGAAGGAGAAAAAGAAGAAGGAGGAGGAGGAGGAGGAGGAAGGGGGAGGGGATGGGGGACAGGATGGGGGAGGGGATGTGAGGGGGAGGGGAGGGGGAGGAGGAGAAGGAAAAGACAAAAAGAAAAAAGAAAAAAAAAAACTTTGTGACAACTGACCATGTACTGTTACCAGTTCAGCCAGCTATTTGCTTCAGAAGGTAATCGAATATGTCCCAACTCCAAGGAAAATTAAAAGAACAATGGCATCAGGTTTGAACTTCAGCACAGGGCTCTAAGATGTTAGGTTTAAAACATTTAAAATGAAGAATAATGGAACTTAAGAACTGGAAAGGACTTGGGGAGTTATTTTAGTCCAGGCCATTCAGTTCACAGCTGGGGACCTGAAAGCTTGAGTCCCATGACTTGCTCAGAGTCACACATCTAGATCTTGCCAGTCTTGGGGCCAGGACTTCTGATTGCAGTCTTGTGGTCTTTCTGGTCTGCCATAAGGCTTTGATTTACAAACATTCATCCCACATGTTATGCCCCCAAATGAGCTGCACATGATATGATCCAGAAGCACTGAAATCAACCCAGGTCCAGCCTTTTAAGTTTGCAAGTTTGCATTTCATTTCTATAGAACTTTTAAATATATATATTTAAGGGAGTAGAAGAAACTGGCTTTTTTTTTTTTTTTTCCTTTTTGCTTGATTACTTCCCAGACTTTAACTGACAATGTTTGTATAACGTAGGAGCACCCAAGCCAATGAGGTTTAACTACTTCTGGGCAAACCTCCTGTTGCTGGCCTAAGTCAGCAGCACAGGTGTATTTTACCTTTTGATGTGATTTAAAAACAAACAAACAAACAAACAAAAACTCCCTGTGTTACCAGGAAGGCGGGTCTGGGAGGCTGGCAGCAGCAAAACCTTGGTCCCCATGTGTTTGCATATAAAAAGTTTTATACCTGATGTGATAGTAGAGAATACTGGCATAGTTTATTAAGAGGTCATACACCTTTGAGAAGTGAAGGCAGGCAATAGTGAAGAGCTAAGGTCAAGTGTGATTTTTATAGTGAAGTTTGAGCTTTCAGGGGAAGGAAAGAAGCATTTCACACCTGGGATCTATTCCCAGAATGAGTTCACAGATTCCCCAGTATCTTTAAAGGACTTGGCTCAGAAGTGGACATTTCAAAATGTTAAGAATCCAGGCAACTACCAGTCTTGATAAGGGAGCAGAATCCCCTGAACAATGTCCTTTTCGGTTGCTGAGGGTGGTGCATGTATCACAGTCTTTATTGTCCTTTGTGGCTGAATGCAGGAGTTATTTTCAGTTCTCTTCTTCCTCCTTTGGCCTGGTAAAACTAAGCTAACCTACCTACACTTAGTTCACACAAAGTGCTTTCTTGTTGTTGTTGTTGTTGTTAGGTGCTGTCGAGTCGAGTCCGATTCATAAAGACCCTATGTACAGCAGATCGAAACACTTGCCGATTCTGTGCCAGGCAAACGATCTTATTTATGTTTAAGCCCATTGTTGCAGACACTGTGTCAATCCATGTGGTGGAGGGTTTTCCTCTTTGGCGTTGACCTGCCACACTTCCAAACATGATGTCCTTCTTAGATGTACAAAATGATGGTGACATTACTCCCATGACATCCTTTGGCATACTGCCAGCCTTTTGTGTTTCCTGTTAGGTGCTTGTTGTTAGGTGCTGTCAAGTCAGTGTCTGACTCATAGCGACCCTTTGTGCTAGAAGGTGTAAAATACCGCTGAGTACAGTGTTGAAGAGCTACATACAATTGATATTTTTTCATATTCTATGGATTTTTTTTAAGATTAAGGCTCCATATCCTGTACACTTCAGGTAATAGGTGGCCTCCTTTGAATTTAATGCTCGCTATAGCGGTCCTTGCTATGATGGAAATGCTGTGGCAATTGAGTTTACATTTGCCCTTTGGAGTAATCTACTTAGAAGTACCTTCCACACAGAGATTATGTATAAAATTTTCACACTGTGAGAAGCGATATATTTAAAGCTAACATTAAATTTCACATCAGAAATAACAAATATTGAAAAGTGAAGCTAAATAGAAAATATTTTTTAGTTAATGGGTTTTTTGGGCATCTGTGAGATTTTTACCTGATCCATTCCAGCCTAAGAAAATCTCAGATTTAAATTTAAAAGCAGACTCTTTCATCCAACAAGCTAACTTCCCAGCACCATCATGTGGTGACTTTTAGTTAATCCTGGCTGTTTGTTTAGAGTGGAATTTATATTACTATTACACTGTACAATGAAGAAATACAAAGCACAACTGGAAATAGCCATCTAATTTCTTTATTACCAAAGGGGAAAAGTCAACACTTTTGTTTAGTATAAACCTTTTATGTTGCCAACAGCCATATGTTTTTTGTTTGTTTTATTTTTGGTTTTTCGGCAGTGTCTCACTATGTTGCCCAGGCTACCCTTGAACTCCTGCGCTAAAGTGGTCCTCTTGCCTCAGTTTTCTGAGTAACTGGGACGACAGACATGCGCCACCATGCCCAGCTAAAGCTATGTTGAACCCAGGGCTTCACACATACTTTGTAAGTTCTCTACCACTGAGCTGCATCCCCAGCCTGTTTTTTATTAATTTTTTTATTTTGAGTCAGGGTCTTGCTAAGTTACGCAAGCTGCCTCTAACTTGAACTCACCATCCTCCTGCCTCTGTCTCTCAAGTCACTGGGATTACAGGTGTGCACCACCATGCCTCACTGAGAAAAATATTTTTATATAGGAGAACCTCTGTAAATTATAACTAAATGAATGAATGTATAAGCAGGACATAATGTGAAAACAGTTACAGCAATATCATTGAGCACAGCTGTCTTATCACTTGCCCAAAACTGACATGAAGTTATGAAAATAATATCTTTTAAAATGCAGTAGAAAGGTATGTCATCCACTAGCCAGAGATTTGAACTACTCTTGACAGAAAGTAAGCAGAGGGGAGTAGATTGACTGAGACATGAGATGAGAGAAGATCAGAGCCCCACGATGCTGAAGGATGTAGCAGAGCTAGAGGCTGTCATAAGGCTGGCTCAAAGCAGACGGAAAAGCAGAGGCTCCAAGCAAGCAGCCTTCAGCTTGGACAATCCAAGCCTCTGCTCCATCCACCAGAGGAATAGGCATAGATGCTGATGGCAGGAGAGTGTGTCAGTACCTAAGACAGCTAATGACTGGAGAGGGGACAGGGCAGCCCAATGGAAAAAAGAAAGACCCTGGCCCTTCCTGGCCTCAGTTCCATTGCTCTTCCGTAGCCTCCCTGGTGCTGGCTCCCTGTCATGGAGCCTCAAGGTCAAGCCACGAGTCTCAGACTCCACGATGAGCCCCAAATCAAAATATGCCAGATACTTATGGGAAACTAACACTACAAAAGAGACATTAGGTTCAACAAATAGCCAAAGTCCACAAAACAAATGAAAAAACTAAAATATATGTGATTGACTATTCATTTTCTGCACTTAAGACATATTTATTGAGCACTTACATATAGCAGAACCAAAGATAAAGAGAAAAATTTGGCAGATGAAATTAAAAATTAATAACATGTATAGTTATCTAAATTATTGGCACATAATAACAAATGGTGGGAGAAGGACCCAGCAACCCACTCCCAAAAATCAGTCCGCCATTGAAAACTCTATGAACGCCAGAGAAGCAATGACAACAGTGTTTTGGCTGTTGTATGTAGGGTCACTATGAGGCAGGTACTGACTTGACAGCACCTAACAACAACAACAATAATACCAAATAAAGGAGTGGATCTAAAATTCTAGATTATCCAAGTATTAAATAGGTAGAGAAGTAGAAGTAAAACTATATGAAGATATGAAGGATTATAGATACTAATTAGCTTAAGTTTCCTGTCTTTTTTCTTTTTTCTTTTCTTTTATTATTTATTTATTTATTCTTTTTTTTTTTTTTTTTTTTTTTTTTTTTTTTTTT
>VMDO01009965.1:0-74214 GCA_007922755.1 Pedetes capensis | reverse complement strand
CCAGAGATTATTTAAAATAAAATTTCTCTGATCATGATTTTATCAGTTCCAAAATATAAAACTGCAAAGTTAAGAATTCTTCTTTTGTAAATTTAAAAAATACTAGATTTTAGAGAGGGCACCACATTTGCCAGCTAAGTAAGGAATTTTGTATGGCTAAACTAGGCAGTGGCTATTACTGTACATACTTATTTATAATAAGCTAGTCCTAAGCCTACCTTTTTAAAAAATATAATACCATGGACCATTTAAAAGCTTAAACTTATTTTACTTTAAAATGTATATTCTGGCAGTGAATAGATTCATAGCTTGAATTTCTATGATAGATACTTTTTACTCCTTGAATGAAAGAAAAATCCTAAACTACATGCTTTAAAAATATTCCAGGAATTCAATTTTGGAATTTCATCTTTACTATTATTACTGACTGTGTAGTAGGAGTGACACTTGGAAAAAAAAAAAAAAAACTAAAAAGATAGAGAATCCTGTTCAGAAAAAGAAAAACTAATGACCTGAGAGACTTTTTTGCTTGTTTGTTTGTTTTGGTTTGGTTCTAGGGAGTTAAGCCCAGGGCCTTACGCATCCTTTGCAAGCACTCTGCCACTGAGTTGCACAACCAGCCCATATTTTACTTTTTTATTTCAAGATAGGGTCTCACTAAGTTACAACAGGCAGCCTCTGGCCTCCAACTCCAGATTTTACTGACTTCACATCCTGCGTCACTGGAATTAGAAGCATGTACCACTGTGCCTGGCTAATGATTTTATTACTATCTAATTAAGTCACATTTTCACATATTACGAGCTCCTTCTGAAGACTGTCTTTCTACTATTGTTGGATATATTTGCATTAAAATTCATTAATCAATTATTTATATATGTTTAATACATTTAGCATACTTCCACAATTAAAAAAGTGCATTTAAACTCATTTAATTAGAATTATATTTGGAATAATACTTATTTTACTGCCAAAAGACAAAATTTTAGCTCCGTGAAGGTGTGAAGGGGTATAATTATGAAATTAGTGCCCTGCTCTTCCTGTTGGATGAGTAAAGTCATTGTGGGTTTGTAGATCCACTGTGTTTAATAAAAAAGCTAGTAGTACTTTTGTATATAGTTAGTCCCCCATTGACTTAGTAGAAACACAATAAGGCCATGCTATTATGCATATTACCTCATCAGCTGTCCTACACTCGGCATATGAGAGCACTCCAGGATATACAGTGGTCATGCCACTTCATTTGCTCTCAGTGATCCATTGTTCTCAATGGTTTCCCATCAAAAATTAGCTCAGCTGGTAGAAACAAGAGCTTAAGAGATTGTTAGGTACTCAAATAAATACCTTTCTAGTGCTAGGTAATTGATTTTGATTCAGTTCCTGTTAGTTGCTCCTCCATCTCAAAAATGTGATGTTTTAGAAAGGTATTGATGAGGTTAAAAAGAACCTTCATTTAACATTTATTTCAATTCACCTTGAACTCTAGTACTGCTTTAGTGCAATCAATCACTGAGACTAGAGCTTGAATTGTGTCAATTTTCAATGATTTTCAGATAACCTAACATTACTCTTAATTTCTTAATGTATAATTGATTCAAATGACATTTGTTACTTATAAGTAGGAAATTTGAATACTGGCATATAAAGAAAGCAATTTTTAAATATTGTCAAATGAAGATGGTAAATACTTTCTCAACCTATTTGATGTCTCTTTTAATTAACATGTATAAACATATAAGGAAGAAAACCTCCGAGTTTTAAATTTAAATGAAAACTCAAGCTGTCTTAGTAGAGCACAGGCACATTGCACACCAAAACATCCTTGGAGAATCACAGTTAAGGTTTAATAAACACTCTCCCCATTTCTGCTGCTGGTGTGTGTTTCATTTTGCATTTGATGACCTTGGTTTAGGATAAAGAAGTTTGTTATTAAACTTGCTATCAAGGAGGACACCAACTTTTGCAAAACAATCCCTATTGATACATTTCTCATTTCAGCAGCATGTCCTTTCAGCTATCATTCTAATATCCAGGGCATCAAACAAGGACATATGCAAAATAGGCCGCTTAGATTTTGTGCAAAGGAGACTCTGTGTGGTAGACTTGCTTTGCAGGATTCTATGCAGTCCTGCCCAACATTTCATGCTAGCTGCCAACATCTCCCACGTAGACCAAATGTCTTTACTTGAGGAAAAAAGCACCTTTTCCTAGAGCCAGGCAAACAAATCTCAAACTTGTTTTTCCTTACACCTAAAGATACATTAAAGATGTATAAATAGCTGTGATCACTTTAACTCTTATTCATGGGTTGCATTTTGAAACCATGCATACATGTCATGTTGTTGTTGATGTTGTTAGGCACTGTGGAGTCTAGTTAGTATATAATTTATATACTGGTCTTTATGAATTCAGAAGTAACAGAGATCTTGAAAACTGAATAGCCTAAACAGTACCCAAATGAATCGACTCAATGGTTCAACTTAGAAGTAATTTCTAAAGATGCTCTTTTGTTGCCACTTAATTCATAGTTTCTTGTTCTGACACCTTCAACTCAGAAGAAATAGTTTTGCTTTGTCTTCACTGTAGTAGATTTGCCACTGTTACTAGACAGTCTCGGTTTCTTATAGAATGTAATTCATCTTCATTGTTTCTGTGCCGACAGGATGGAACCTGCTTACAAATTTTACAGCTAGCAATACTTTTTATTGTTGTTCTGAAAGGGCTCCTGAGGGCTTTCTATTTTATTTTTAGGAACATTCTGATTTTTCCCCCTTTATGCTATACTTTCCACTATTATGAGTGATGACCCTAGAATACTGGGGAAGAAAACCAAGCAATACCACCCAAATTTGTAATGGTCATAAGTTGTAATGCAATATTCCAATACTTTGATTTATTGGAGGTGCTTTATTTTAACTATGTTATAGCTAATGAAGAGTATCAACAGCCCTGTGGAATGCTGACGTTCCTTCAAACTAAGAAACCATCAGTATGGCTCAAATGTCTTTCAGACCAAAAAAAAAAAAAAAAAAAAAAAAAAAAAAAAAAAAAAAAAAAAAAAAAAAAAAAAAAAAAAAAAAAAAAAAAGAAGAAGAAGAAGAAAAAGAAAAAGAAACAAGAAACAAGGAGCATCAAGGTTTTTCTGTGATTCTAAGTATTGAATTAAAAATTCAGGCAATTCAAAGCAATTCATTTTATAATGAAACTATGGAATTACATCACTCTATGTTCTGTAGGAACAGAGTTCCTTTAAGTATTTTATTTTCCTCTTATAAAATTTCGTAGGCCTAATTATGCTTGAAAGAAGCCAAAAAAAGCAACCCAAGAAAGAATATAGTATGAAAATGAATGTGGCATCTTGTCAGCATTTGAGGAACTTCTATCTATAAATCACCTTGTGAAAGATCATTTATCCTCATGTGGAAAGCAGCACAACCAAACACACACACACACACACACACACACACACACACACTAAACTAATGGCCTAATGGCTACGTTAAAGATAGAAATAGACAATAGACTTATTTTGTGTACAAGACATACATTTAATTTTTGTTCTCTTACACTATCAATTTTTATACTAATGTTAAAATCCAGTTCCCAGTTAAATGTTTTCCCAGTGTAAAAAAGAATTCATTCTTAATCAATATTCATAAACATGATATGCATCTTAAAAATAGTTTCCATATATTTTATTACTTTTATTAAAATGAGAGTTTATAATTGTCTAGTCTAATATGGCAAAGTGAATCTAACTATTTTAAAATTATTTTTTAAATTTGTGACAAATCCTTTTCCACAACACAGGCTGTAAATAGTTTTGTATCTACACCTCAATGTAGTTTCTTTGTTGTTGTTACTTCTGTGTAGCAGTAGCTATAGATCTAGTAATCTAGGCTTAATGTTCTAAGTAGTTTTTTTTTCTATAGTGTCATAAAAGTGAAAGAAAATAATTTAATTTTCTGAAAGGTACTATGCTAAAATAAATGTGATCATGCTTTTAACGTTTGCTTAAACTGTTATTTTCTTTTAATTGTTGTTGTTGTTAGGTGCCCTTGAGTTGGTATCCGACTCATAGCAACCCTCATAGGGTTTTCAATGGCTGTTTCGAGATTGCCTTGGGAGTGGATTGCCAGGTCCTTCTCCCATTTTTGCGGTGTTGGGAACTGAACTTGGGACCTCAGAGACTGCAGCGCAGTGCTCTACCAACTGAGCTAAATCTCAGCCTTCTTTTAATTAGCTCTGCTTAAATTAGTGTTCTGAATAATTCACTGCATATTGGATTGTTGTTATTGTTTTTAGGTGCGATAGAGTTCTGTCCTACTCATAGTGACCTTCCTAGGGTTTTCAATAGCAGTTGTTTAGGGGTTGCCTCAGGAGTGGATTGCCATGTCCTTCTCCCATTTTTGCCATTCTGGGAATCAAACTTGGGACCTTAGAGCCTGCAGGGCGGCACTCTACCAACTAAGCCAAATCCCAGCCCCACATAATGGATTAGAGAAATGATAAAATTACATGGAAATGTTATTATAAGATCAAAAACTTAAACTGAATTTTGGTAAGCAATTTAATTACATTGCTTGCATTATATGAAATTTTAATTCGAATTACAATTCATGTTGTATTATTCAAAGTATATTACTGATTCACATTTTTATGCTACTTATAGAAACAATGTGTTTATTGCATTTACTATTACAATAAAATAAAAAATCTTGTGAACTTTCTGCATCTAAAAATGTATTGGAGGATTTTTTTAAAATACCAGAGAAAGGATGTGATATAGATTATATTTGAACAGCATTTGTGCTATTATCCAAATAAGAGCATGTGTCTTACACTGCAGTTGTTTGTAGCTATCTAAATTTTGTTTTCTCAGTTGTAGAGAAATTGTTATAAGAGCATATAAATTGGTTTTAATCAAAACATATCCTCAGTGATTTAATAAACATTGATTATGAGATAATTGCTGTTCTTCATGGTCTTGGAGTGTTAGCCATCTGAGAAGAACCGATCATGTGAGGTTGAATCTTTATATCCAGTTCAGCAGCTAAGAATTTTTAACACATGCAGTTACATAAACATCTCTGTTCATCATCTACCTTATTCCAGGAAGAGTGTAAGGGTGGCCATATAAGACTTGAGATTCTGCTGACTTGAATTACTCAAAAAATTAATTGATAAATTGTTCATTTTGGCATATGGGGCTAATCTCTCTTACATTAGATGATGCACTTCTTATCTTCATCCAGAAAACAATTTTCCTGACAGTTTGTCTTCCAAAGAGTTTATCCATATTATTGCCCTGAATAAATCTTCTGATTCATAAATTGTGATTTCACATTTGTCCTCACTTAGAATTTTTACTTTTTCATTTTTATGTTGCAGTTCTGTCTACTTAACCTGATAGAAAAATTATCTACACTTCTCTTTACCCTTCAGAAATTTACCTACTCACCAAGGTCCATCTTGATGTTTCCATCTTCATGACAATTAGGATAAGATTTCTGAGTTTACTTTTAATTCCTTTGAAATTCTGATCATATATTGCCTCCATATAACTTGTGCTGATCTTTTGTCTGCTGAGGGTGAAGGTTGCAAACTGGCAAAAGAACACAACGTATTCATATTTCTAAATATATTTCTTTTCTTTTCTTTGTTTTTTCTTCCTGCACATTAAGATGGAAGAGAGGAAGGTGATCCTTAGCATAGGTTGCCAGTCTTCCTCTCCAGATTTACAGTGTACTAACCCTGTCACCTTGAAGGAGTTACACAATAGGTGTTCATCAGTCTCCAGCTGAGTAAATGGTATGTAGTGATAGTACTGCTATCAGAGAAATGTTGGGACAATTATATAGGATACTGGTTGTTGTAGTTGTTGTTAGGTGCCATTGAGTCGGATTCCTATTCAGTGGGTCAGTATCCGACTCATGGCAACCCTACATTGTTGTTGTTGTTAGGTGCCGTCGAGTCGAGTCCGACTCATAGCAACCCTCATAGGGTTTTCAATGTCTGACTGTTTCCCGGTATTGCCTTGAGAGTGGATTGCCACGCCCTTCTCCCATTTTGCTGTGCTGGGAATCCAACTCCGGACCTCAGAGACTGCAGAGCAGTGCTCTACCAACTGAGCTAAATCCCAGCCAACCCTACATACAACAGATAAGACACTATTGTCAGTGTTTCCCTGCTACTCATAGGGTTTCCAATGGCTGATTGTTTTTTGGGAGTGGGTTTCAGGGTCCTTCTCCCAAGCCTATAGCACCTAGTGTTCCCAGGCTGTCTTCCATCCAAGTACTAACCAGGTCTCAACCCTGCTTAGCTTCTGAGATCTGATAAGATCAGGTGCCACCGTGGTAGGACTACAGGTAGTAGGATACTTAGTTCACGTAAAAAGTTTTATGTTACTGAATAGTTGCATAGCATATATTGTTCAATGAGGACAAAGTTCTCATCATTGTCACTACAAGATCTTTTGTTTTTATGGAACAGTCCTTTATTTACTCTGGACCCAATGTAATTATTATTGTCCCAGACTATCCATTCTTCTTTTCCATTTTGTCTCACTTGCCTTTTCTGAAGAAGCTAAATTATTGTCTTTAAGATAAATTTTCAAATGTTTCATAATGGAGTGGGGCATGAAAAGGACTGACAATGAAAAAAGAAAATATCAATGGGAAAGACAAGTCAAGAGCATTATAATCGTAGATTGAGGGGCATGAAACTGGGAATATAGAAAAGATTTGAAGACAAGTTTTGGAGTATCAATTACAGAAGTTGGGAAAGGAAGTATGTTGTAGAAACTAACGTCCTTGTCAAATGCCTAAAGAGGCAGATTCATTTAAAAGAATGATTTTCCAGCTAACCTTTAAAATACAAGGTTTCTATGAAGGTGCTTCGGGGATTCTGTGAAAGTTTAATTGGTATTTCAGTTTTAAATGTTTCATATGGTTTTAAGGCTGTAACTTTAAAAGTATCTACTTAAACATTTTATATTTTCACATCATTAATGTAGTGTATACCTCAAATACCTTAACTTTTGTCCTGATGAAATGATTTTTATTAGTCAATATTTTAATTTTAATGCATAAATACATTTATTCTAACAATATTGCATTTTATTTATAATATGTATTGATTTCTACTCAAATGTCATTGAATAAAATACTTTTTACTGCTTAAAATTATTTCAAAATATCTGAGTTGAGAGTGATTTGGGATGGACACCCAGAAGGACATATTATCAGTAAAAAGAGACATCAATTTGGACACTATGTTTCCAGTGACATTTTCTCCTGAGAATAGTGCAGGAGGTATAGTCAATTCTCATTATTTTCAATAGTTATATTCCATAAACCCACCAGAAGCACTGAATTAGCCAATACTAAATCATTGCTCCTTTGGGAAGTACAAGGTTAGGATCTTGTGACCCTCTGGTCACTATATTTTTATTACACAATCAATATATAACCATGTTCTATGTGTATTTTGTGTTTAAAGACACCCTATTTAATATATATTGTTGATTCATTAACATTGAACTCAGTGGCCAACAGCACAATAACTCAAGCCTGAACAAAGCTGATCTAACACATGTTTTTTCAAAGTGGCACACCACAGCATTCTCACAGTTAAGAACACTAGATAGCACTTTAGCCCTAATCTTGGGAGCCATTTTAACCAACAGAATCACTACCAAAAAAGCACAAGTATGGAAAAAAAATATGGCATTAAATAAGCCAAGGAAAGGACTTTCATAGTAACAGAGTTAAAACAAAACAGCAGAAAGTTGCCTTGTTGAACTTCAGCTGTGAACATGGGCATCATACAATGCAAATTTTGTGTTCTTTTGTGCATATCCATGTTCATGACCGATCATGAAAAAGTGGACATTTTTCCATTTTTTGGCAACAAATATTATAATGTAGGTGAATGTGTAAACATAGAATGCATGAATAAGGAGGATCAACTCTACTTGCTTCTTAGTCAAGGCTGGAGATTAAAAAACAGTATCCATTTGGCTTGAATGATAAAGTAAGAAACCATATACCAAAGACAAACAATGGCACATGTATAATCATGCTGTTAGATTGAACTGGCCATATGTAACAATGGCACATGTATAATCATGCTGTTAGATTAAATTGGCTATATGTAACAATGGCACATGTATAAACATGCTGCTAGATCGAATCTACCTTCAACTAGTACTCTAGCTTTGTGTCTACAGTGTCATCCATGGACTCGTAGCATTACCGTTACCTAGGAGGTTGTTAGAAATGCAGATGTTCACTGTTCATTTAGTTTGGATTTATGTAATCAGAATATACATTCTGGCAAGATTTTAATGGTATGAGTCATAGTGTATACAGAATTAATTTTTAACTGGCATAAGTGTGCTAACAATGGCCTTCTTGTTTGTCCAGGCAAAAGAACTGAATGAGGCACAGTTACATGAAAATCTAGGTACTCTCTTATATGCAAAAAATATGTAGAGATGGAAGACATGGTCTATAACTGTAGTGGAAAGAGAGGGGGGCATATTTATTTATTTATTTATTTATTTTTTGCGATACTGGGGGTTGAACCGAGGGCCTCATGCTTGCATGCTTTGCAAAGTGCTGGACCACTGAGATGCACCACCAGTCCATTTTTTTTTTTTTTTTTTTTTTTACTTTTAGAAAGAGGGTCTCAGTAAGTTTTGCAGACTGCCTCTGGTCTCCAACTTGCAATCCTCCTGCCTCTGCCTCCCGAGCAACTGGGATTACAAGTGTGCACCACCACCGCGCCCTTCTTAGGGACACATTTATTATATAGGTAAACCAACCTTGTCAAAATGAAACTTTTCTACTTTTCTACTAATTTTCAAAATGCAAATTCCTTACAATCCATTTTTCAGCTGTTTTAGCACTTTTTAATTTTTTTCTTACTTCTGTCCAAAGTATTTTTTACTTTCTACTATTACTTACATTAATTATCCTTACTGAAAAGTATGCCCCTTTTTTCCCTTTAGAAGACACTTTGCAAGTGATAGGGAAAATTAAGTTTAAAATAGACCCTTCTCAAAATATTTTGGAATTACTTTTTTTTTCTTTTTAAAGCCAAAACAAAACTAGCAAACTAGAAAAAAAAATCACCTTCATCTCTGAAAAGCAAGAGATGACCACCTTAGTTTCTTTAATTGGTTGTTGTGGTGTTAAATACCTTTATACTGCATTCCTATCTTTTTAAATAATTGAAGGAATGTATCATTCCTTATACTTGTCAGAGACTTTCAAATGCAGAATAAGTCTCTAGGATAATCAGAGATAACCTTATATTTAATGTTATATTTTACATATATTCTTTAGGTAAAGTTTTTTTTAAAAAGATAAGGAAAATAAAACCCTCTCAAAGTTCACATTATATGTGGTTATGCATAAAGTAAAAGAGCACTTGAAAGGGAATGCAGTATTGCTGTCCTTAAAGTATTATCAAAACTACTCAGAAGCAAATTTTTTTTGTTGTTGTTTCCAAGTTAACAAGGAGCTCTTACATGCTGCTAGATTTCTAACAAGAGGATTTTCTTTCTTGCCGGTTGTTTCCATTCACAATATTTGCCACCTAGTGACTGAATTGTGCCAGGTGGATTTTTTCCAAGCATGTGATATTTACAATTCTGTATTTACTAGTTCCTGGAGACAGATAAATATACAGCAGCAAATAGTTCTATCTTCCAGATAGAGGAATATACACGAGTATTTGAGACTCAAATTCAGACAGATTTGAGAAATGGCTGGTTTTCACATACAGGAAACATTACATTCTGTTTGTACAAAGATTTTTTTTAATGATTGTATTATGTAGGCATAGAATTAAACTGACTTTAGATCTTTAGGCAAAAATTTAAAAGGTTGCCAGAGATATAGGTAATAAGGTATCAGTAAAAATCAATAGACTTACAGAATAAATAGCAAGATATACATATGAAATTTGCCCTTTGAACACCTGTAGTGGTGTTATGTTAAAAGAGTTAAATGAAAAGTGATACATAAGCACATCATTAACAAAAACTTTTTTATCAGCACCGATACACTGTGGAAAATTGTCTAAGTTGATGTATGTTCTATCTACTTCCTGTAGCAACGAGCATCTCTTATATTCTACTTTTTAAGTATGCTCTTGAAATTTAGGCATTAATATTTTTATTTTTCAACCTTTTCCTGCCTTCGAGGCTTTTTTGTAATACTATTGATTTCAGTGCCTGTGAATCATTATGTTTTTTGAGGACCACTTTCTTTTTACCAGTATGTAAGTGCAACTGCTGGAAAAATGTATTTTAAGGAAATCATACTTAGAGCACAGAAAAATCAAAAAAGATGAAGGTAAAGGAAGGGCTTTCAGTGAATCTTAGATCAATAGTATTTGACCTTATCCAGCATTTAATTGATTGACTCTTCAAATCTGTAAAATGGAGGATTACACTCCCTGATTAGAGAAGCTGTTTTACAGCCACTATGTACATTTGTATTGATCATAACTGCATTAGGCCATGGGTATCATTTAATGGATAGGAAGAATTCATTTAAGTGTTGCACTGAGCTGTGATCCATCTGTAAGTTTCCAAATGTTTGTGACAATCAGTGTCAGCTAGCAATTTTATTTTGTGAAGTTGCAACCTCCTGGACACACTTTCATCTATTGTTTATAACACACATTATACAGGGCCAGTATATTAAATGTTTATAGTCCCTCAAAATTTCTCTGGTGATGCCCAAGCTCTCAGTACAGCTATCTTTGGAGAAGGAGGCTCTAGGGATGTAACTAAGGTTAAAGGAGGTCTTAAGGTGACTCAAGTGATCTAATTAATGTGTTTATATAAAAGAGACACCAGAGTACTCGTTCACTCTCTGTCTCCATGGGAGTATGTAGAAAAGCATATAGGGAGCATATAGGGAGAGCATATAGGGAGCATATAGGGAGATGGTGGCTGTGCCCACAAACCATAAAAAACAGTCTTCAGAATGAAACTTACCATGCTGGCACCTTGATCTTGGAATTACTAGTCTCCAGAAATGTAAGAAATAAACTTATGTTGTTTAAGCAATTTGTGATGTTTTGTCATGGCAGTTTGAGCAGAGAATACATAGTTATACAGAGAGAGTGTTTAAAGATCAAGAGCATTCAAAAGCAATGATAATGCTAAAGAAACCTCTGAATTAGATTCTTTATAGACAAAAGAGATATCTTTGATTGGAACGTCTAGTAATTTGTGATTAAAGATAAGAAGTTCTATTGAAATTGTTCATTACATAGTGTTTATTCAATTTTAAAGGAAAAGATGTAAATGAAACATAAGGAAGGAATGTCTGAGGTGAAGTTGGGTTATATTCTAATTTTGTTAAAAGTGATGACTTGTAATGGACCAAAATTGAGGCATGGTAGCTTGGAATTCTATGACTTATCTACTTTTCAATTTTATGACCTTGGGTGTATAAAGCAATCTCTTTGAAAGGCAACTTGTTCATGTGTAAAATCTGGAAAATAATATTTTATGTGATTTTTTTTGGAGAGTTAAATGTGGCAACATGAGCTCTCTTGAGTTCAGCGCTTGAATGTAATTGTCACTCCAAAATATCTGAAATGCTATTAACATTTTCTGCTCTGCAATGCTGTAGTACTTAGTAGGTGTAACAAAGAAATTTGAGGAATGGAAAATGGTGTCAGAAAAGAATGCCAAGAAAGTGTTTTTTCAAACTAAAATTAAGAAAATACAGTATTTCAAGAAGGAAGCAATCATCAAGTATGTCCAATGATGTGGGATAGAGCAATGGAATTACTTGAAGTTTTCCAGTTTACAGGATTGGGAAAATGATGCTTTGAATAGCATGAGAAGTCAGAAAGACTTCTTGGACAGAAGCTAATGACTACTTCAGGAGAAGTGGAATTCATGTTATGAGTGAAACATGCATCATGATATATTTGATTTGAACTAGGACTCTGGAGGTGAGAGTCTAGTCAGACCTGGAAGCTTTAGATTATCATGTGAGTATAGATTATATCGGGCTGGGATTTAGCTCGGTTGGTAGAGCACTGCACTGCAGTCTCTGAGGTCCCGAGTTCAATTCCCAGCACCGCAAAATGGGAGAAGGACCTGGCAATCCACTCCCAAGGCAATCCCGAAACAGTCAGCCATTGGAAACCCTATGAGGGTCGCTATGAGTTGGATACTGACTAGATGGCACCTAACAACAACAACAACAACAACAACATAGATTATGTCAAAGCTACAGTATCAAATAACATAAATGATCTTGTAGAGTGGGAAATGATCAGTAGAAGAATCTGGACTATGCCTGATATCTAAGGATACAAAAAATGAGATTTACAAAAAGAGGGAGAGAACTTCAGTGAGAACAAAGTGAAAAGAACCAGGAATGTACAATATTTCTTAAATTAAGGATTTCTCTTGACTATGCTAATCATTCGCTAAAACAGAATTGTGTTGGAAGTGAACAGAGATTCACACTAACACTTCCAACCTTGTAAGACATTCAGCTTCCATAGGTTCCATTCTCTTTGCTTGTAACTAGTATCTAATTTTTCTTTCAGCTATTCTCTTCTGTTTATACAGTTGGAAAAGCTTCTAGGACTCACTAAGCTGAGCTGTGTAAAGGTATCACCACAGGTATTGGGGACTATAATCAGCCCTATCTCATTTTGCTCCAGAAGCCACTGGTCTTCTCATCAGCTGCTGTTGAAGATGCTGGCACTTGGTACCCTTGGCACATTGAGTGCTAGGAACCCTGCCAAGACTCTAGGCCCTGCTGCTGTGCAAAGAGCTCTCAACATGCCAAACTATGACATATTTTCTGTCTCCTCCAAAGTGCAATGTCACCATCTAATACAAAGTAGGAGGAAACCCACTCTTACCTTCTATCCATTGATCATAACCATTTGTGCTAGGCACAGCAAATATTTAATAGCAGTAACTTGTCATCAGTGAAATGATGGGAACTGAAACAGAAGAATAAAAAGAGTGAGGAAAAAAACAGGCCTTCACTTTAAATCATCCCTTCCTTCCAATAACCAAGGCATGCATTCATGTATTCAGCTATTCAACAAATGTTTATTGAGAGCCTAGTAAGTGCCAGCATCCTTTCTCCAGCAGCAAACACTGCCTGCTGGTTGCCATATGATGAGATATTTTTCTCATTTAGCAGACCTTATTCCTCAGGCCTCTAGACTCCTGCTTGTCAAATTCCTTGTTTTTTAGAATTGCACTACTTCAGCTTCTGAGGAGGTCTGATATGAGCCTAAGAATCTATTGTTTAAGGTAGTTCTAATGTGCAGATATGTTTGACAATTACTTTTGGCCTTTCATTTATAGCTGAATCATATACGTGCACAAAGCTTAAATAACAGCAGAAACTCCTATGAAACAAGAGAAAGTTTGTGTGTGATATGGAGTATAAATTGTTGTTATTAGGTGTCATTGAGTCGATATCCAACTCATAGTGTGTTATTAGGTGTCATTGAGTCGATGTCCAACTCATAGTGTGTTATTAGGTGTCATTGAGTCGATATCCAACTCATAGTGACCCTATGTACAGTAGGCAAAACAGTCTTGTTACTATTTCTGTGCTATTCATGGGGTTTTCAATGGCTGATTATTTTTTGAGAGTGGATTGCTGGGTCCTTCTCCTAAGCCAACAGTACCTGGTGTCTCTAGGCAGTCTCCCATCCAAGTACTAACAAGGTTTGACCTTGCTTAGCTTCTGAGATCTGGACACCACAGTGGTAGGGCTGTAGGCCAGGAGTATGAGTAGTAGAGGGAATAAAATGTAATTGTTGACATGGATGTCAAATATGCCCCTGAGAAAATAATTTCAGAAAAACAGGGGGTCTGAATTGTGAAGATTTAAAGGGTGATATGGAAATAGAATCTACTAGGCATCTGGTTATTATTTAGTAAAAAAAAAAAATACTTGGTAGCAAAAAGAAATGTAAATTGTCACCATATCAGCACTTAAGAGAGAAAATTAGTTTAAGGTAAAGTGTTATTTTTGTTGTCAGATCTTATTACTTTTTGACAGGGAGCATTTATTGAACATTTCTACACTGGATGGAGCCTACAGACAGGGCAGATTGAATAGAAATCTGTCTGTATGGTAGAAAGGTTGGGGTAGTGAGAGGGTGGCTTGTTGAGGAGGAAGCGATAGTGTGCTGGAGAGCAAGCAAGACCGATGAATGACACAAAAATGGGATAAAAGGAAACAGGCTAAAGATAAGGAGAAAACCATGGGGATCTATTCTTTCTCTGATGGAATAATAAAGAAATGAGTGTAAAGGAGAAAAGATAAAACCAGGGCTTCCATATTCTCAGTTAAATATCAGGTGGTGACATTTGCCAACAATGAGGTGCTCAGGCCTGGCCTGAGTCCTGGGAAAAAGCTACCATGTTGAAGTATCCCATGAGTCAATAAGCAATGATTAAAGGAATTGTTGAACAACAGTCTGGGTCAAGTTGAGGTTGAATTCTACAGATTAGTAGAAGTGGCTGTCAACACCAGTTTCTGAGTTGCTTCAGCAATAGCTGGCAGTTTAGAAGAGAAGAAAAGAAGGCAGATGGGGTGAAGATTTTGTATGTTGGCAAATTAGCCAGGTGAGCACAGCTGACAATCTAGGCCTTACAAAGCCCTTGTGGGAGCACCTGAAGTGGCTGACCAGAGGGTACAGGATGGGACTGGGGGCAGTGGAGCGAGAAAGGGATCAACGAAGTAGGGAAGAGCAAGTGACTAAGGTACTATGGGTCTCAGGATGAAGAATAGATGCAGTAAGCACAAGAAGGAAGACAAGGTTAATTTTGTTTGTAGATAATTTCAAAAGTCAAGACTTTGGGGAACAAATTCTGAGTGATAGATTCTTTTTTTTTTCTATTCTGACATTTGTTTTCATTTCTCATTTGTAGTCTGTTCAATAGCCGAAGGCCTGAAACATTTATACATTTTAAGTACACTGAATGATACGGGAATTGTAACTGTTAAAGATTTTTTTTCATCTAAATAGAGCAGCTCACAAAACTATTAAAATTCAAGTTGTAAATGCAATATACTATTGCATTCTATTTGTGTATTACATATGTTCAGAAACATGAATACATTAAAATGCACTTGGTATGCAATTGAAACAGAGCTTTAATATATTTTTCTCCAGAGACATTCTTAAATTTTCCATGCTAGGTACATTTTATATTAGTGTATAAAATTTATATTGCTGTCTATAACTTATTATTGTAATACACAGTGTATGTTTAGTTATAAAAATGTGTTCTTTTGACACAAAACCCCTCAGGGCTTGAAAGAGTTAATGTACCTCCATAACACTGAATTTAATACAATGGAGTGATTTTACTTGGGTGAAAATTAGCATTTTTATTTTCACTATTGTTTCCTTTTTTATGAGTCTTTCTGACTGCAATCCTTTTTTTTAAATTAATAAAAATATCACTCATCGGTCTTGGGATTCATACATTTCTAGAGCTGGGAGAGACCACTGGCATCCATCTGGATTAATATTTCATCTTCTAGATGTGTAAAGCACACCAACATGGTTACCTGACAGCCAGTTAGTAGAAGAGGTGAACCTGGAAGCAAAGGCCAAGGGCCCCAAACCAGTGTTCTCTATCTCATTAAAGAAGGTATTTTACAATGTAACTTCCTATTTCCCCAAATCTCCATAAGTGCCCTCCTGGAAACGTACTGGTAACCAACTTGCCTGCAGCTATACCAATATGGCTTCAGATCCCAGAAGCTAAGCAGGGTTGAGCCTGTTTAGATCTTGGATGGGAGACCACCTGGGAGCACCAGGTGCTGTAGGCTTGGGAGAAGGACCCTGCAACTCACTTTCTCCTAAAAATTAGCCATTAAAAACCCTATGACTACCAAAACAGCACTAACAATACCATTTCCCCTGTTGTACTTGTTGCTGTTGAGTTGGTATCTGACTCACAGCCACCCTATGTATAACAGGGGAAACACTTTGTCAGTGCTTCTCGGCTGTTCCTAGGGTTTTCAATGGTGGCTTGATTTTTGGGAGTGGATTGACTGGTCTGTCCCCCATGCCTACAGCACCCAGTGTTCCCAGGCGGTCTCCCAACCAAGTACTAACCAGGCCTGACCCTGCTCGGCTTCTGAGATCTGAAGGGGTCAGATGCCACAGGGCTATGGCTGCAGGCCTGTTGTACTTAGGGTAGCTATGAATCAGACACCGACTAGACGGCACCTAAGAACAACAAGAAACTCACTCTGCTCCACCAGTTGTGGGCCATGGAAAGGGTTATTTGCTGTGATTGTATCCTTGTGATTCATGGACTTATGCAGTAGTGTCAATGTCTCATATCCATTCAGGAAGTTTCATCTCTCACATACACAAAAATATCTTCTTCACCTCACATTCAAAACTCTGGCAAAAAGTGTGCCAAACTTTTATGCCAAAGGATCTTTAAGCAATCACATTTCTAGGCTCTCGTAGTATGCATGCCTACTGCATGCAGTACAGTTTGTTCTGTGGGCACAAAAACTCCTCATCAAGAAGGAATATCTTTAATGATCATGTGCTCATCATGGAAAATATTCAAAGATGAAAGATGACAAGAGGCTTATATTTCATGCTGTTTGGGGTGTTTGAGAGCAAGCAAGAAATGCTTGTTGTTTTGTTCCTACTTCAAGAAAAGGAAAATACTCCATATTAATTAAATGCATTTGGCTTGGTCACATAAGTGTGACAAATAGAGATGTGCCAAACTGCCTGAAAATAATTTGGGTCATCAGCAAATCACTGTGCCTGCCAGTTTGCAGACAATTCCTGGTCCTTGTGTTCTGTCACATCCCTTTTCCATTAGCTATTTACCATCTGATGAGTGAGAGTACACTAATTTATTTCTTGAAAAAAGATATCCTGTTTATTTGGCAGTTCTTCCTCTACAAGCTTTCTGTTCTATGGCATATTTTCTAATGCATTTGCATATTATTCATTGCACTCTTTCCCCCAAGCAGGAAGTGTTATAGTAAAAGACACAGAAAAATAATTCTTTTCAAAGTCATCCGTTTGGCTTTATCCTGATGAAATGACAGTTGTTTTTAGATTAGCTCATATACAGTGTATGCTTCAAAACACCTGAAGGGGTATTTATGGGTGTGGACATTGCATGTCTCTGTTGCTTCGACAGCAGGCAGCTTTCTGCCTCTGCAAATGGGGTCCAAGTCAGCCTTATGCTCTTAAGTTTACAGGAAATTCAGGGGAAAACCTTTTATTTACACACAGGGAATACTTGCCAAGAAAGAATAAAAAAGCAACTGATTAATCAGCATGCAGCCTTCATCTTGAAGGGCCTCGTTGCCTGGCCCTTTCAAATGTTCAGGAGATTGGTCTTGTGTGAGAGGGATGTACTGTGGAAATGTCTTTGATAGCTCAGTGATTGAGTCCATCATGCTTTGGAAAGGGACAGGACTTGGTTTAAACAACCCTGCCTGATAGAACACAGTGTGTGCATGGCTGGAAAAAAATTACCTTATTATAGCTCAGTGCTGTTGCCCTTTTGAGTAAAATGAGAGAAAAGCTTGCTTGCTCTGGTACTTCCGCTGATAAAATTCACTTTCTGGAACACAACCAAATCCTAGCATATATCATCTGAGAGAAATAAAGCAGTCAAAAAATTGTATTCCTAAATAGGCCTGGAACATCTTGGCAACTGCTAAAGCAACAAAAATAAGGAACAGTGCCCTACTAGCTCGACCCTTAAATTATGCAGCTGTTCATTACCCGAATTATACATCTCAGGCTGCCCTTTGGAAAAAGGCATGGAGCACGGAGCTGGAACAATCCCTGAATTATAGTACAATAAGAAAGACCTCCTAAAGTGTCACATGCATGTAGTGGAAGATAAGAAAGGCCAGCTTAAGTTCTTGGCATTTTAAAGAAGGCAATCAAGAAAGCCTTTGAATTCCTTAGTTTTCTTTCTCTGCAATTCATTTGCATTTTTGTGTTAGTTAGACAAAGCATCCCATTCATGTGTTGGCAGTCCTATGTCAGGCCTCTTCTCTGGAGACCTGCGTGTGTGTTTTGGTTTAAGCTGCACCGTGTTTACAGATGGGACCCTTAAGAAATGCTAATAGCAGCAGCAGTGTACCTACTGCACTAGAGAACTAGTAAGGACAATATTTAGTATCTCAAAAAATAAAGACACGAAATAAATATCATCATAGAGGTAAAGGGCAGGATTCTAAAATGAAAGCTTTTGCCCCTTTTATTGGATGGATTTTCCATATTTCCAAACCATGACATATTATTTATTAGTTAGCTTGAGACTTGGATTGTGTATTTAGTTTATTTCGTTGTGGTAATATTCACAATCTTTGATGATATTATACTAGTAATACTTATATTTGGTTGTATTGATATGTGGGTGTAGATTTGGAGTACTGTTAATTGAGTTAAAATATTTTATTATCTTATCCAGCCCAGTTTATAATATTTTGGACAAAATCAATGAAGATATTGACACATTGTATCAATCTCCTCATTAATTGCACGGCCAAATTAATGTCTTTCAATTCCCTCCATGAGGAATACCTTGGTAAGTGATGGTAGACATTCTCCTGGCTGCACAATAAAGATGATATGGAAGAGGTGAGCAGTGTAGTAGACAAAATGAAGATGATCTTAAAGTTTATTTTTGGTTCTCTGATCTAGGCCTTCTGGGCTACTTTGTCATCTTCCACCCCTTCCAATTCTAGGGTACCATATGGAATGTCCCATGTCCCTGCAACAATGCCCCTACCTTAGCCCCTGGAACCTATGAATGCTATTATAAACTACAGTAGGGGCTTTGTACTTGTAATTTGGATTGTTGTTGTTGTTGTTAGGTGATGTCCAGTCAGTATCCGACACATAGTGACCCTCATAGGGTTTTCAATGGCGACTGTATCCGGATTGCCTTGGGAGTGGATTGCCAGGCCCTTCTCCCATTTTTGCAGTGCTGGGAATTGAACTCTAGACTTCAGAGACTGCAGCGCAGCGCTCTACCAACTGAGCTAAATCCCAGCCCGCATAATTTGGATTATGGACATTAAAATGTGGAGATTTTCCTGGATTATCCAGGTAGACCCTATTTAATCACATACGCCATTGAAAGCAGATGCTTTTCCTCAGCTAGGGTCAAAAATATAGGGAGGAGTCAGATTACCATGGGAGATGGACTGGCATGTTGTTTCTGGTTTGAAGGGACCCTGGGTTGAGGAATGCAGAACAACTTCAGATGCTGAGGTGTCTCCTAGCTCACAGATAGGGGGTAAACAGGGACCTCAGCCCTACAACCTACAACCTAAAGCCAGCCAGCAACTCAAATAAGCTTGTCATGTCCAGAACCTCTAGAAAGGAATGCTGTGCCACCCATACCTTGATTTTAGCTGTGTGAGACTGAGCTGAAGACCCAGCTGAGTTACTCTGAACCCAGATGTCTGGCTGACAAAACAATGTGATCATAAATGGATGTTGTTAAGCTACTAAGTGAGGGGTTTTTGTTACCAACTATATAGATAATATAGCCATCTTTCAACCTTCTTTCACATGTTTATCCTTCCTAGGAACATCAGCATTTTAACCATTATTTTTATTGATAGAATTAAGTATTTGTCACCTGCCACTGCAATTACAGATACCTGTAAGTTGTGGGTTGGTTGGGTTGTTGTTTGGTTTTTATCATTTATTAATTGCTTGCTTATTTGGGAGGGATAATAAAAAGAGATTCCTGCAAACTAAGACCATAATGCATCAGAAGGCAATAGTATAATACTTGTTAAATGGGCTCTAGAGACCAACTAAAATGGTTTGAGTCCTAAAGGTGTCATTATCAGTGGGACCTCAGTAAAGTTACTTAACTTTTCTGTGGCTCATATGCTTTATGTATATAGGAGAATAATAATAGTGCATGCCTGATTGTTGGGAGAAGGACCTGGTTACCCACTCCCAAAAAACAATCAGCCATTAAAAACCCTATGAGTAGCAGAGAAGCACTAACAATACTGTTTCATCTGTTGTACATAGGCCTAATACATCACCTAATAACAACAACAACCTTGTTGTATAGAGTAAATTCATGAATACATATGATGTTCAGAATATTGTAAATACTTTATAGATAATAATTTTGATGGTTATTATAATTTCCCATCTTATACTTGCAAAATTCATTTAAAATTTTCAATTGAAACTACTTAAAATAGATTGTCATACTAATGTTCTAGTATTTTTAAAAATATAATAGTAACAATTTCTGCAGTGAAAATTTTGAAGCAGAACTGCAATTTCTTTTAAAGTTGGACTATGTTCTTAAGTGATATTGAGCTAGCTTTGAGGTAGAAACTACTCCATAGTATGGATACTTGAAAATCTGTATGTTTAGATTAATTTCAATTCCAATGAGAAAGCTAGCTGTGGTGTTGCATGCCTGTAGTCCCAGCAACTCAGGAAATGGAGACAGGAGTACTGCAAATAGGAGGCTAGAGGGAGCCTACATGATGTAGTGAGACACTGTCTGCAGATAAATAGAAAAGGTGCTGGGAGTGCAGCTCCGAGGTAGAGAGTTTGCAGTGTTTGATACTCTGTGTTCAGCTCCCAAATACTGCAAAAAATACATAGATTAATTAATTAATTAATTAACTCCAGTGAAGTATAAGTTAACAGTTTTAACAAAATTTATTTCCTCTGTAATAATGATGTCCAAGTTTCCCACTTTGAATTTATGAAGTCATTATTAAGGAACCTGCAGCCACAGCCCAATCCAGATGGAAGATTCAAGACTTCTCTTTCCATTTTTTTAGTTTTACAGAGACTTCGATCTAACTGAGGTGGACACTTGTCCTGTTATAGCTTGCAGCCCATGCAGCTGCTAGCAAAGCGTATGTAAACACACACTTCAAGTGTGCATATTTATGTTTCCCTTGAGCACAGTGGAGCCACAAGCTCTTCTCATTCTGCCTCTGTTCTGCCCTGACCATGCCCTCATTCTGGAGATTTATCACTATTGCTACAAAAATAGCCCTGTGCCTGTTAGTAGAGAAGTGGTTCTGGCAAACCAGCTCAGTGCAAGTGTACACCTTGTACCCCAGAACGCACAGAAATATAAGATATTTGTTTCTCTCTGGGTCACTTGTGCAGCGAAAAAATCAACAGAGCCATTAATTAGGTCAGCGGCTCTTAAATTCTAGTGTGCATGGGAATCACTTGTAGGTTTGTTAAAATGCAGATTAAGTTTCAGGAGATCTGAGGTGAGGCTCAGGCTCAGAATTTCTAATAATCTCTCAGACAATGCCAGCACTATAGCTCCTAGCACCACACTTTCTATAGCAAAAAAAAAAAAAAAAAGAAAAAGAAAAAGAAAGAAAGAAAAAATTAAAGCACTATTTAAAATGTGTCTTCTTTTAAAACAAATCATTTTCACCTGTGAATAGGTGACCATATATTTGGCTACGCACTATAATTCTTATGAATTTCAAAGCACTTGAGTTTTATAGTAGGGATATTGATTTGGTGTCTATATTTATATAGAGAAAACTGTAATGAAAGACAGAACTTTCTATGCTAAATAATTTCTTTTAATGAAAGTAAAACCCACACAAAGATTGGTATTTAGACTTTAGTATTAATACATTGAGAAAACCTAATAATTAAATGATCTTCAGTAATTCGGATTTTGTAAAAACATAAATATCTGTTTATCTATGAGCTACTCATAGTTGGCTAATCATACACGTGATCTTGAGCAGTTCTCCTAAACTATTTGTATAGTACAGGGCTATAGATATACATATGAGTGGAGTTTTTATGTAAGAATTATGATGAAAATGCAGTCACATATTGCTTAATGGTAGACATAGGTCTGAGAACGTGGTGTTTGGCAATTTGGTCATGGTATGAATATCACAGAATGTACTAATGTAAACTAAGGTAGCTATAACATCTCTAGATTACACAATCTTATGCGACCACCCATATATATGGGGTTCATCCTTGACCAAAGTGCCATTACATGGTGCCTGGCTATAATTTAGAAAGAAAGCTTAAATTAAAAGAAATAAACTCATTTCAAGAAGTTTAGAAGATGTAAAATGGCATATACCTAGCAGATCCTTACTAAATGTTTTTTTTTAATAAGAAAGTTTAGTTGTCACTATTGATTTATTATTCTATGGCAGTAGCTGAAATGTGTGAGAAACTAAGTTTCATGTGAAATTAAAAAGCTAGATATAGCCCTGACAGTGTCTCATATTGTTTAGATGTATTCAAAGCCCATTGGTTTAGGGCAGTAAAAATAAGCTGCACAGCAGAAAAATGACACCATGAAAACTATCCCCTCAAGAAAAAAATACAGAATCTTTCGTGTGTCCCAATTTTATATTTCTCCTAGCTGAGAAAATTTGCTAAAAGATCAAACTATTTGAGGACAAAAAAGAAAAGATCCTCAGGACTTATAAAACATTTAGGTACTGTTCACCAAGTGAATTTTGATTTCTCACTAGGGTTTAATTTGAAGTATTTGAAAACAACATGGTATCATCAAATTATTAGCTTGTGTGACTAGATATTTATAATTAATCTAGATATTTTAATGAAGGAAAATTGTGGAGAAGTTTTGTTAAGAAAGCTTATCTTTCCTCAGCTTTTCCCTCAAGTGCTGTTGCATAGGACTAGAGAAGGAGGATCCTTCTGTTCATACATTGCTGAGCTTAACGAACAATAGATTTTTAGTAAGTGTTGAGAGAGTCAGATTCAAAGACAATTAAAATTATGTGCTTAGAGAAACAAAAAAAAATTAGTAAGCTTGCAAGGGATAAAGAAAATCAAAACTAATGAACTAAAATGACTTCCATGTACTGTAATGTGCTCTTTTGTGAAAAGCATCTCAGAATGTGGATTGAGCTGTTTTTCTCACAATGCTATTTGGCTCAATCATAGTTGCATGTTCAATAAGATTAAAAGTACACTAAAAAATGAATAAGGGTATTTTGGTTTGTTTCTTAGTATAAAAAAATCAGTGCATACACTTATTAAAATAACGTAATTGGTGGGTTGCATAAAGTTGCTCACAACTTTATTCTGAATTATATAGGTTAATAAATTTCAGTGAAATACCTGTTGACGTGAGAAGTAAAAACATCTCTTTTATAAGAAGACTAATTACTAACATAACCAGAATGCCAGAAGATTGTGGTCATCTCCATCACTTATGTTAAGCAAAGAGGTATAGAAAGAGTTCCATTAGAATCAGTTCTATGCTCTCTTTGTTCTCATTACCATAGAATATTGAAAAGAATACTTTCTTGGGTCTGTTTCAACTTATGATAACCAAAGTATAACTGTGTCTGCACTGAGAATGGAAGTTACCTCTCGTCACTTCTGATCTATTATCTTTTTCCACTACTGTGTATGTGAAAACTCAAGTCTCCTGAAACTAAAAGATGTGCATGTTTGTGGTGAAAGTTTTCATTAATAATCTCAAAGCATATACTGCCAAGGATCTGCCACTGTTTGGAGTTATGGCTATTTGGAGTTCTGTGTTTTTCTGCCAATATGAAAATTGGTTTTGTGAGATTGTTTATTGCTACTTCTTGACTTATTTTTTCTTTTGCTTTCACCAAGGAATACTTCTGTTCTGTAGAAGCAATGGGAGCCTAAAAAGATAGAATGTTTTCATGTCAGAAAAATTAAAGTCATAAACGAGATAGATTTCCAGAATTAAATTAGAATTGAACAAGTCAGTTATGTGTACATCCATCAGCCCGGTGGTCAGGATCTCATTTCCACGGAAGCAAACTTAGCTAGAGGGCAGATAGAATTTCTAACACAGAGAAACCCCTACACACACCTTTCACAGTAAATTATGCTGAGAAGACAAAGCACTCACATGCCATTGAGTGTAATAGCTTGAAAAAAAAAAAGTATTCTCTTATTGAAGGACACTGTAACAAGTAATTATGTTTACAAAATAGCCTAAATAAGTATAAAGCCAAATATTCAAAACCTACAGAATAGATTAACTGATTTTATTATACTTGGAATAAAACATTGTCACTGTGGCTTCCATTTATTGCCACTTTAAAATTATGAATCTCTCACTCTAATTAATCATTTTTGAAAACATTTAAATTAACACTCACTAGTGATATAATGTGGCTGGGGTCTAGCTCAGTTGTTAAAGTGCTGTACTGCACTCTCTGAGGCCCTCAATTCAATCCCCAGCACCACCAAGACTGGAGAAGGACTTGGCAATCCACTCCCAAACCAATCCTGAAACAATCAGCCATTGAAAACACTTATGAAGCCAGGCTCAGGGGCGCAAGCCTGTAATCCCAGCGGCTCGGGAGGTGGAGGCAGGAGGATAGCAAGTTTGAGACCAGAGGCAGTCTAACTTAGGGAGACCCTGTCTCAAACGTAAAAATAAAAAAAATTAAAAAATGGGCTGATGGTGCAGCTCAGTGGTCCAGCACTTGCAGAGCATGCAAGCACGAGGCCCTGGGTTCAACCCCCAAGACCACAAAAAAAAAAAAAAAGACAAAACAAAGAAAAAGAAAATGCTAGAATTGCTATAAGTCGGACACAACTCAATAGCACACAACAACAATATGCCCAAATGCACATAATTTAATAAAAGCTGTTATAATTTTGTCCATTAAGTGACAAAAAAGAAAGATGTCAGGGAGGCAGAAAAAGGAGAAAGAGTGAAATAAGAATTGATCACCTATTATTTTCTGTGTACTGTGCTATATGATTTCATGTATGCATTTAAATAAGCTTCATAGGCAGTTTTACAGGTAAGGATTACTATACCAAGTTTACAGAATTGACAATTGAAATTTCAATGGACTCATTAATGTACTCCAAGTCACAAGACTCATGCAGGAAATATACAGTTTGTCTGGAATCAGACCCTTCTAAATCCAATGGAGAAGAGAAAGCCATTCATTGATTGTGGGCATTCACTTCACACACTCTTATTATCTATATTATCCAACTCTTTGCCATACTTTTTGTTTTTTTTATTTTGAGATAGTGTCTTGCTAAATTGTACAGACTATCTCTGGCCTTGAACTTGCAATCCTCCTGGCTCAGCATCCAGAGCAACTAGCATTATAGGTGTGTGCCATGGCACCTAGCTTCTTTAGCTATAGCTATATTCTTTTTTTTTTTTTTTTTTTTTTTTTTTTTTTTTGCAGTACTGGGGATTGAACCCAGGGCCTCTTGCTTACATGCTTTGAAGTGCTGTACCATGGAGCTGCCCCCTCCCAGCCCTTTTTTTTTTTTTTTTTTAAATTTTTGAGACAATGTCTCCCTAAATTACACAGACCGCCTCTGGTCTTGAACTTGCAATCCTCCTGCCTCTGCCTCCCAAACTGCTGGGATTATAGGCATGCACCGTGCCCTGCCCTTTTAGCCATATTCTTTACAGTACTTTGAGTTTCTAAAATCAAGTGTAGAGATTTCCTTCAAGAGGTCACGCGAAAGATCTATATATTAAAATCCTTTTCATTTGAAACAATATTTCTCATATTAATTGTACTCTCACTGCCCATTTATTTTCTTTTTGCACTTACATAAAACATCAAGCTTACTCTGATTGTAACCTCAAAGGCAACTTCTGAAATTTCAGTTGTCTTTAAATGACTTGAGAGGTTTTTGACCTAGACTGAGAAATGAAAATCATTAGATATTTATAAATAGTTGGAAATACTGAATCACAGGATTGCAATCCAATAGTATTAGTCTTGAGATGAATCAAAGTTGTAGAACAGGGTGAAATCACTCAAAAAGCCAGAGTTGGTGGCCTCAAACTGTAATCACGTAGGTCCTCTCAGGATGAAAACTCATAACTACATGGCAATATAGGCACTCAATGAAATCCTGTTATTTTTCCAGTAATGGTGATCTTTTTGTGTGTTTGAATTTCTCTCCAAAGACCAATTTAAATATCAAGAAATAATTTTCAGGACAATCTTAAGTTTCTAAACATAGGTAAACTGAATGGAAATTCATAATTATGATTGGGTCTAGTTTTGACCTCTTGTCATTTTCAGTATCTTCTAATAAGGTGTTTTTATATTTTATATTGTAAACACATCAAATATTCTTTTGCTATTACTATATTTTATGATAATTTCATATGTATAATCATTATACTCTTTACATTAGACCCACTACAAAATTTGTACGTATTAAGAGTTTGTATGTATGTATGACTTATATTCAAATGGTCTTCACTTTTTTCTTTACGGGAAAGAATATTCACTAAGGGAATACTGGAAAAGAGAAATTTATTATTTTATTTTTGTTTATTTTTACTTTTTAACTTTTTCATTTTTAAATAGTTAACACATACTATAAAATATTTTGTTCAACTTCCTATATTTACTTAGGAAGAAATCTAGAATATTTGGTATTATTAAGAAAGTGACACTTATGGGACACAAAAGAAAATATTCTGGGATGAGTTTGACAAAATAACTAAAAAATAGAATTTATACTGATTTCTCCATGGGATAAAAAAAAGATGCTAATGTCTCATGCATGACTTTTATACTTTAAAACTTAATTTATACATACATTTTTAAATTTAACTTTAGGCTAATTGTGTTCAAACTACCAAGCCCATTTATTTTCCTTTTCACAAACTTATGAGAACATTAAACTATTTTTTTCTCTATTGGTGCCCATCAAAGATTATTTTTAAAAGCATATATAGGCTATTTGATATTAAGATATTTTTCTTCTTTCCTAAATGTATAATAAACTATTTTGCGTCCATGAACTTTGCTGCTGTTCAAATAATTGAGATAGCTTTGCATTTTCCAGAAGGTGACATCATCTATCTAACTCAGTCTGACATGCTTTGAAGTAAGTAACACAGACCATATCAGGTCAATACTCTGATTTTACATTTAGCACCAAATCTCACCCCAGTTTCCACAGTCCAAAGATGTATTCTCAGTTGGTACATTACTGAAGAGTTTGTAAACCACAAAATATTCTGCAACCTGAAACTTTTCAATGGGGTCATGAAATATACTGGAAATTATTTCATGCACATGTATTTTTAAATGATAATTTATGTATAAAAAGTTAGTAAGATCTGAAGTAGTCCTCTGTGCTGTGTGTGGGGAATGGATTCCTAGAGAGACCTTAGCTGGGGCCTCTCATATCGACATTTGTTTCGAAAGGTTCTTTTTATTATGTACCCTTTACCACACATGACTGCTTGTCTTTAGAAGGGGCCAAAGTCCAGAGTATGTTGTAGGATGGAACTAGACAATTTATTCTCTTAAGACTTTCCAGTGCGTGATCTGCCAAAAGTGGGGTTATTGCTGCATTCCTCCTGTGCAACAAAAATTACAATATGATTCTCAAGAAACCATGCTTTCAAATACACAGATTGCTGTTGTAATTTATACTAATATTTTACTGCACAGTGAAGAGTAAAGTTCTGCTTGTTTATTGTTAAAAACCATTTTTAAAAAGCTGACAGAAAAGGGGTTGTAGGGTCAAACCACATTTCACAGTCAGAGAATATTTCATCCTGCCTTCTACCATGGCTAAAAGTTGTAAGTTGTGAAATCAGACATCAGTTTTTTATGCAAATTAATATCTCCAACTTTATATTTTTTCACTAAAATAAGAATAAAAATTCCCACTTTAAAGCTTATTGTTATTACTTTGTTAGGTACCATGAATTTGAGTCTAACTATGATAACCCTACGGACACCAGAGCTATGCCAGTGCTTCTCTGCTGTCCATCCGGTTTTCAATGGCTGATTGTTTTGGGGTGGGCTGCTAGGTTCTTCTTCCTTTTTGAGGGGTGTTAGGGATCAAACCTAGGGCCTCAGAGCCTACAGAGCAGCACTCTACCAATTGAGCTAACCCCCAGCCTCACAAAGCTTATTAGGATTTAAATAAGATAATACACATCAGATACTTGGACTGGTGCCTAGTACATAAGTACTCAAAACATGTTCATATTTTTGTTTGTTTATTTAACTTGTTTTATGATGGTGTCCTTTGTTATTATAACTAATATTATTATCTAAACAAGCTAAAAGGCTACAAAATATAAATATTAGGTAGATCAAGCATGCACAAAGGTCAAAGCAGGTTCTGTGTTAAAAGGAGGTGAGTTAGGAGATAAAAAAATATTCTCAATATGGGAGAAAGAATTAAAATCTAGAAACTTAGTACTTTGAAGTAAGTGGAAGAGAGTTTGCTTTTTAGATAAGAGTTACTACCCAATTCTTTCTTTTATATGTTTTTCTGGGTTAACACGAGATAGAAGCTTGAAGCTAGTAGTAAGAATTTCCATGGTGTGTGTTTTTGACTTAGGCTACCATGATGTGATTAAAAAACAAAACAAAACAAAATAAAAAGAAATCATCAAACTATAATGACGAGGTTTGAAGTTCACCTCATTAAATTTCAGCCTTATGACACACATTGCTATATAAAGCTTTGGGCAAGTTTCTTTCATCTTCTTTCATCATGATTGGATAGATAGGTTTATAATGCCTAATTTGGGGTGTCAAACTCAATAATATGAACTTAATGAATCTATGTGTGCTGTGAAACTTTAAATTATTATTTAGGTAGTTGCTAGGATAAAATTGCAAGTTTACATGTGAAGGGCTATTCTGTCATCTGTTCTTCATAAAATATAAAACTAGACATTCCTAATTGTAAGACTAATAGGAGATTTTTCTCTGAGTCACAATTGTTTCACTAAACTAAGTTCACAAAACTAAGTTAAGTTTGTGAAACTTAGTTTCACAAAAACTAAGGTCAGAAAGAAAAATTAGTCGTATGGTATAACCTGACCAGGAAATTTTTTAATAGTGAAAACATACTGATTATGAAGGTTTCTTTTAGGTCCCTTGTCTACAGTGGTACCATCCTGGCATGGGATCTCCTCACATCTCAGAAGCTAATTAGGGCCGGGTCCAATTAGTTCTTGGATGGGAAAATATCTGGGAATACTAGGTGCTGTAGGCTTGAAAGAAGGACCAGAAGTCCACTCACATAAAACAATCAGCCACTGAAAACTGTATGAATAGCAGAGAAACACTGACATAGTTCTGGGCATGGCACAGTGTCAGGTAGTGTTTCATCTGTTGTACATAGGGTCACTATGAGTCGGATTCCATTCAATGGCACATAAAAACCACAACATTAGTTACCTCAGAAAAAATAACAATAATACATACAGTTCAGGAGAGAGAAATATTTTATTTTAGGGAATTGTCTTGCAAAGTGGTGAAAGCCGGCAACTCCAAACTCTGCATGAGTGGAGAGCAGGCTGGAGAGAATTATTGATACTGCAATCAGGAGACAGAATTCTCTATTCCACTAAGCCTCCTTCAATTTTTCCTTGAGGACTTCAGTTGATCAGAGGAGGGTCACCAACATTATGGATGTTATGTGCTTTATTCAAAGTCTACTGACTTAAATGTTAATCTTTTCTAAAAAATTATTTTATAATGATTTTTATATGGTAAATGATCAAATGGTTGCTTACTATGGTCTAGCCAAATTGACATATAAAACTGGCCATTTACTTTTTTCAGAACTGAACTTAAATCATCCTACTATTAACTAACCATGCTATTATCAATAAATATTCCAAGAACCCAATCATACATGATTTAACAAACTTTTCCTTAATGCTTGTTCTAATCAACAAAAAATGCTCTTCTAAATCTTATAATGTGGCTAGGGGTATAGCTCAGTGGCAGAACACTTTCCTAGCATGGTATAAATGTATTTTATTAATGTTTTCTCTTTCAATTTTTAACACTTCCATTTTGATACAATACAGAGAAACAACAAAGTCAGAAATAAAGATCTTTGGTCATTCCATTTAAAAAATTTCTGTCCAAAATAATTTTTCCCCTTCAACAAAGGAGCTGGTCCTTGGAGGCCCCATTGTTTACTTCCAGAAACAGAAGAAAGAGCATTGCAGAGAGACAAGCTGCTTGTGGCTGTGCTGTGCCGAACATGGTACCCCTGCTGGTCTGACCTTCATTTGGGCGCCTACTCCATCATTTCTGTTTCAGTGCTGTTATTGGTATAGCAAAGGGAATTTCAGATTTCCAATGTCTCCTCCAATTAATATCTGGGACCAGGTTAAAAAATAAAATCCCCATCTTATCCTTTGACACTATCCTGAGACTATTCCACTATTCTTGTTCCTGAAAACTTACACATACCCTATGCTTATGTCTCTTACTGGAAGATAATAGTTCCCAATTCTTGTCTTTTTTATTTTATCTTGCATTTGGTATCAAAGAATGTGGAAGTAAGAAAGTCTTCTTTGTAATGGGAACCCTAAATGTTTTCACTTCTGCCATACTGAAGAGTCTTTGCTGTTGTAAATGCCACCTTTAGGTTAAATATAAACCATACATCTGTCAGCATCAAAGCAAGAGAGCAAATAATGCCACAAATGCTTAGAGAGTAAAACTCGAGCTGCATTGAAATGAGCTTGTCATCTCAATAAATGGTGACAAACACATTCCTGTTTAGTATGTAAAACAGCTGAGCTAATAAGTACATATATTTTCACATATAATGATATATATATATAAACCTCACTTTCAAGTCGTGCTCAAGAACACTGATCTTCTAGTTCATGCTGTTCCATCTCCTCCACCCTTGTCTCCTCTTGCTCCAAGTGCCCTTCCTTGAGAGGTGATCCCAGGAGTCTCTCTCCCTGGAAGTTTTCTGGCATTACCCTTTCCTTATGAAGCCAGGTCTTACTGCTGCATGATCTCTGTCACAGCATTCATCATATTGGCTATTGATTTATAGGTCTCAATCCCAAAACTTATGTCTCCTGAAGGCCCCTGTTGCCCTAGCACCCAGCACTGGGTCTGTAAAATTAGTATATGTTGAGCAAATGAATTAACAAAGTGATAAATCACTAAACAACTGGAGAGCTCTGTTGATTCAAGAATTGTGGCAGAACTGGATAGATAGCATTAACAAATAGCCTGGGAAAAATCTCTTTGGACAAAATGAAGATGGTCATGAACAGGGCACTGCAATGACTTATGAATGGTTGACCAACGTGCTCATTCTAACATTGTGTACTGCACTCATATCTTTACTTGTTTTTAATTCTGGACTCCTTCTCCCTAGAATGAGCACAGACTCATCACTTCATAGTGGAAAGTTACTTAGCACTTTATGCCTCAGACATTTCCCAGGTGATCCAAAGGGCATGGAGTGCTTTTGAGTCCTCTTTGTAGTAGAAACACTCAGTGCAGCCTTCTCTTCGCTTTTTAGAAAACACCTGCTGGCAACTTTGATTCTCTATTATTCTCCCTCACTGCACACTCTTCTTTTAGTTTAAAGCATTTATCTCAATCTGCAATTACTTTAAGTGTTTGGTTACTTTGCTGAAATGCCAAGGAGGAAAAGAGAGAGTTCTCCATCCTATACTCCCTCTCCATTTTCCTTCAACCATTAAAAGCTTACCCCCCAAATAAAACATAGAAATTAAATAAATACATGGTGCTTCATGTGAAGCACTTCAGCTTCCTTGCCAAGGAGCTAGTCTCGCCTAGATTCCCATTTAGAGAAAGCCTGGCTTGTTTACTCATATACTGCCACTAAACTACAATCCTCATGGGATGTGCTGTCTCATTCCTTGATATATCATCTGTACCTAGCAGACTGTCTGAAACAACTATGGGACCAATAAGGATTTGCTGAATAATAAAACTTTTGCCAACTCATTTGGTTTGGTCACCACTTTAAAAGAGTTTTTTCACTGAGCCATAAAATATATTAAACCATTTTATGCTACTTTTCCCATTTATTTCAGCAAATCCTCAGAGAATTCTGCATCATTTATAAGATACTTTCTTAGTGTACAGTTGTGCCCAGAGAGAAATTCCAACAAACATTAAACCAAATAAAGGGGTTTATTGTAATCATTTACTTTGCCTCTGACACTCATGTAGTTTGGGGCCATAGAGCTCCCATAATAGTACTTCAGTATACGTTGGCTGAGCTTCATCCCGTTCATTAATGGATTTGTCAAGGCTGACTTTTCCCAGTGACAATCAGATATGACTCTAATTTGAAAATTCTCCTGAGTTGTCTGGAAATCATGAAGTCTTATTTACACTATATTTTGTATGCAATATAAAATCCTGTTTTCAGTAACTGAATATATTCCACGAAACACACACACACACACACACACACACACACATATACACAAACACACCATTTTCCCTTCTCAGCACAGTTTAAAATTCATGTCCATAATTATTTACTTCGACAGATTAAACCAGCTCCTAATCAGGAGCCTTCCAACTATAATTTTCTCTTAAAAGGAGAAGTAAATTTGTGAGAAGTAATGTCAGACATAAATAAAATATCCCAAAACATTCATTTACTCTCAACAACTTCATAGCCTTCAGATGTATTTACTACTTTTTCTAAGTAGTATCCCCTTTGCTTAAAATATAGTAGCCAGTGAAAAATCAGGAACAATCTGGGCTAAGACTTGGTGTGATAAATATAGGCCATTTGTGCTTGAACATGTAACAGACTGCAGACATTTGTTTTATACAGAACTGTGTAACTATGTACAGTTTTTTTCCGTTAAGTAAAAAATAAGCCTTGAAAGACTTTGAAATCTATACTATCTCAGAAGAACCTTAAGGATGTTCTTCCTGAACTTGTTTTGTCCTTGATCTTTTCTTTTAAGGACAGACTTTTACCTTTTCTTCCCTAAATCACATTTTCCTTTTTTGTGCTTTTGCATAAAAATGGTATGGAAAAACAATCAAAGTACCAACAACTCTGTCCAATCGGCTATAGTTGAAGAACAGTAGGTGCTGGCAGGAAGGATGAGTGCCTGAACCAGGGTAAATATGCAGCCTGGGCTAGAGCTTCTGGTGGTGCTGAATTTTGCTGCAGGACATGCTCAGGCAGACACTTGTGTAGACAACTGTTTCTAAATATGTCACTGTATTAGCAGGAAACAGAAGATCTCCCTACTTCTCTTTTTTAATTCTGAAAATAGGGCCCCATGAGCAATTATTTGATGAATTAGCAAGCATTCCTGAATAAACCTCCAGCGCTAAGCTATTTAACTAGAAGATTTTAAAGAGCAAATCAAATCCAGGAAAAAAATCTATTAAAATGAGCACAGAGCAGGCTTCTGTAGGATTCATACCATGTGCAAAGTGCATGAGGGAATGAAGTGATGGAATGCAAAGTTTCTCAGCCAGTCTGGCTATGGAGCACTTAAAGAGTGTTCTTAACTGGGTTAAATTCATTGAATTAGCATGAAAATATCAAGTATTTCCATATAGTAAGAAACACTTGTTTTGCGTTAGTACATTTTGACTAAATTGAGAATAAAATTCATGTTTATGTGCTTTCTCTATAATTTCAGAAATATTTCTATGTTTGTACTCTCTATTCAGCCTACTTCTGTACACTTATACTCGCACACAAACTATCACACACACATGCAAACACACAGACACACACTTCTCTGTTTTGAGTTGAGAAAAAGTAAGGCTTCTTTTTGGATGAGAAGGGTTAAAATGTGATCCATAAACATTTTATGAAAAGCCCATTGCTTGCCTTAGCCACAGGGAAAGATGTTAGAGAGCATCATGAATCATGGTGTCCCTTATCAACTGCAGACATTCTGTTTGGTGTGCTATATTCTCTCAAAGCATAAGGAGCCTAAAAGACATTGACTATAGATTCCCTAGGGTAGCAGGACTGGGAGATTGGAGAAGTGGTAAAGGAAGGTTGCAAAATTAATTGAAATAATATACTTGGGTTGAATTTGTACCTTCAGTGACTAAGCAGCACCTAGAATTAGAGGATAGTAACTTTTTTTAAAACTACTTAATCTAGTTTTTTCTACATCTCAGTAAACTCAGAATATTTGTTAAGTGATCAGAGTCTGCCAGTCACACAGTCACATAGACAACTATGCCTGAGGGCTTTGCCTCAACATTAAAATTACAAAAGTATTAGAATTGCTTGGGTTTCATTTGTAGTAGAACCTAGTTGGTTTAATGATATATGACTTATGTGACTTACTATTCTCTTTTATTCCATTATAACTTTCCAAATTCCTAAATGCCTATCACTCACATAAAGTGAGAATGTAGATTTTTCTCCAAAAGAGAATTCTTTTTAAACTTTTCATTTATTGATTGATTGAAGGATTAATTGGTTGCAGTACTGGGGGGCTTAACCCAGCGCCTTATACATACAAGTACTGTGCCACTGACCCAGAGCCCCAGATTCTTTTTATGTATTATTTTTTTTATCATGAGACAGGGTTTCACTGATTTACACAGGCTGCCTCAGGCCTCTAACTCACAATCCTCCTGGTTCAGCCTTCTGAATCACTGGGATTACAGGCATGTGGCACCACACTCAGAAAACTTATTTTCTTAAAATTGATAAAAGAAAATTATAAAAGCAATGTTATTAGAAAATGATGTTGGAATGCCTAACTGAAAAATGACAAATTAAAATATTATCTTTTATAGTTCAGGAACAAAGGCAGGGCTTAAAAATTACTTCTTTAAGGTATACTTTAGTTAAAAAATGAATGTTCAACTTCTATGACCAGTCTTCAGGAAAATATGCTTTGATCTTTCTTTGAAACTCAATTCAATATCTCTGTCTAAGAAGGAGAAAAACCACATCTTGACTGGAATCCTGTTGAAAACTAAAGTGCTCACTTCTGTTGCTGCTGTCTGTCACACTCATCACACCTGGTGACTGCCTGCAATCCAGGCAGAAGACTCATTCTCAGTTAACGTGGATCAATTGGAAAAAATGTAAACCACTTCATTGCCCTTAAGACATACAGATGCCAACTCTCACACAGCTTATTTGAGAACTCAATAGAAAAGAGCAGCCCAGGATGGTCCTGATACACAATGAGGTTAGGTCATAACACCACATTGGAAAATGGCTGGATTTTATATGAAAAAATCAAGCACAATAACTGAAAATTATATACAAGAGCTGATCAACAATATGTAACGTTTAAATTTTTAAAAATATTACAAAAGAGGGCTTCCAGAAATGCTTCAGAAAGCAGCAAGAATGATGGGTATGGGGTAAGTGTGTTTGAAGTCAGAGGAGGAGCATTTTCAGGGAGATTAATGGCAGTCTGTCTTTTAATGTAACAATTATTTTTTTTTAAAGATTTGCCATATTTTTTGTTGATACTTCATGTTAATTTCCTATTTTACCTATTATTTCATTTACCACAAATGACAGTATCATACATCTAGGCCACTTTTTACTTTCATAATATTTTTCTTCCTATATTAACAATGTGTTCATGAGTTTAAATGATATGAGCCCTTTGAATCATAGACCAGAGACAGGATTATTTGTACCTGAAAAATATCCTTGATATGGTTGCTGTAATTTAATAAAAGAGAGAACGAAGGTAATAAATGATTACAAGTTGGTAAAGCATTTTGTTCAATGCCTCGGAATTATTTTTTTGAATGATAAAATATTTCTGGCTTTGATGAAAGTGAACCTAAGAGGATTAAAACCTGACTGATGAATTTTACTCAACAATTAATTATAAAGTATCCACATCCATTTTTGATACCAAATGGGATCTTTAACAGGTCAGTGATATTTTATTTATGTTTTCAACATTGATCTTTAATAAGTAATTAAAGGATTAATAATTTGATGTTAGATACTGCCTAAACAATGTCAAGGACTGTGGAAAAGAAAAATAGTTCTAGTGAGTAATCTCACTAGACATAGATAAGAATAAACAAAATTAAGTTTATTATAGGTTTCACAGATGGGGAAAATAAAGTATAAAAATTTGGATGATTCATTTTATCATTTGGACCTTTCATTTTATTTTTACACAGATCACACACAATTGTCTTCCAGTGTGTTGTTGTTAGGTGCTGACAAGTTGGTTCCAACTTAAAGACCCTAAATAAAGCAGGAAAGAACACTACCAACACTGTATCATGCACACAGTCTTTTTGTTTGAGCCCAATGTTGCAGCCACTATGTTTCTACATTTTAGTGATGCCACATCAGCAAAAGAAGGTCCCAGGGGCTTTATTCCATTACCATCATTAAGGTTAACTCTACTTTGTGGAGACAACTCTTCCCCGGTTGTTTCTTGAAAGGCTTCCAGCCTGGGGGACCCATTTTCTGGCACTATATTTGACTATTTTTCTCTATTCACAGGATTTTCAATGGCTAATTGTTTCAGGAGTAGGCTGCTGGATCCTTCTCCCTATTCTGCTTAGTATGCAAGCTGAGGTGATACCTATTGATGATGGGTGGCCCTGCTGGTATCTAAAATATTGGTGGCATAGCTTTCAGGATCACAGCAATACTGAAGCCCTCATAGCATGACGAATTGGAAGACGCATGTAGGATCTCCCAATTCACATATATAATTGGTTTATCATGCTCACAATAGCCTCATACTGAATCTGATATTTTATTCTGTAATTTTTGGCAACAAAGAATTTAATGTACAGAGAAGTTAGATCCAGCCTCATATGTCCCCTACCTGTGACAACATGGGAATTTGACTGTTGGTATGCAGAATCAGGTCCAGAGCCCTTTAGCCCACACTGAACTGCAATTATATTTACATTGTTCAATTTTGAATTACTCCTAGACTAATATTTTTAGAAGAGCAACTAATATGGTATATACAGGAAAAAGGGAAGAGTTGCTAAGTATATATTTCAGGACAAATAATTTCTTTCATTTCTCCAAGTTCTGTTCCAAGCGGTCCTACATTCTTCTACTCATGAAGGTGAGCTCTCCTAAGCCAAAGTAAATGAAAGCAAACTGAGAGGTCAAAGTAGTTGTTACCTGCCTTTCCACCAAATGTATAATATGATACTGTAACTTTAAGTTATATTAGATAAATCATAAAAATCATCCCTGGCATATCAGTCTGGCAACAGAGTTGTTGTGGAGGTTTTCCCTTAGCATCTAAAACAAACACACACACACGGCATGCTTAGAACTTTGACTTGGTGTGATTATTTCAGAATTTGGGTAAAGAGGTTAGGGCTATTGCTAAGATTTTTTTTATACAGGAAAGAGTCCTAATCTTTAGAAAGTTAATTTTATCAAAGAGGATAATTTTGACTCACTTGGGGAGAAAAATTTTAAAAAAAGAACATATTTGTGAAGGAAAGGAATTCTGTGTGAACATACTGCAGTTGTTTGAGTGAGAAATGGCAGATCAAAAACTAAAGCACTGAGCTTAGATTGGGGGAGGAGGGGAGAAATTTTGTTTTATAATTTAATAGCTCATTTTTACTTAAATCCCTGCATTCATTCTTAATCTTCAGAGTTTTAAAATTGAATATATTTTCAAGATGTCTATCATTAATTTTACCTATAGAAGTATAATATCATGATTTAAAATGCATTATGCATATATGAAACTGCTCTTTTTATCAAAGTGTTCATAACATAATGAAGAAAGCATAGCTACTAATCTGAAAAGATTAACAATTAGAAAAAATGGAAGACTAGAGAATAGACATCAAAAAATGACTGTGGGGTTACATATACATAAGTGGGAAAAGACTGACATTTATTTAAGTTTTATCTATCCATGGCCTGGTTTAAACCAAATGGAAATGTAACAAAGGAGGGACAGGATGAATACAATTTTATTGTCATGGTATATACAGCAGACTAACTAAAAACATGAGAAGCAAGAGCTGGTAAAAAATAGGGCTATTAGAGTTTTCTGGATGTGAAAGAACCAAAAGGTGGACAAAGGTTTGTTAGAGTAATGAGAGGAATAGTACCAGAGCTGTATTATAAGGAAAAAATAAGCTACAGTTCCTGTCAGTTTTCTGAATAGGAGGTGGGGAAGATCTGCCAATTTTGCTTCATTATGATTGCCAGGAGCCCTTGCTTTAAGGCTATTTCATTCTAATTCAGTCAAACTCCATGGACACAAGATCACAAAGTTAATCTGAATCTGTGGCTGTTTTTCTCAGTATCTTTTGAAAAGTGTTTGTATCTGTTAATAGCAACCAGAAGCCTTAGGTTTAATAATTGTGAATAAGAGTGGCATCCCATGGATGTGTTCTTGGAATAAATATATGTAACAAAAACAGTGGCCCTACAAAAAATACATACCATGTGTAATTGTAGGTGCATAATTATCATTCTTAAGTACTATTTTTCTAAGTAAATTCTGGAATAATAAAAAGAAGACATCCATTTTATTTCTCTGAAGGGTGTCTTACTCAAAAGAAGAAAATCAGGAATTTAACCTTGTCATCTCTGTGTAGTAGATTGACATAGTTTAACTCAACACAAATATTTTCCATGTCCTTAAAGTAATTATGGCTTCCGAAGCTATTTGTTTCATCTCATGGACTAAAGACTACCCATCACAAGTTCTAGCAAAATCATGGGTGGATTTTAACCTGAATCCATAGAATGGGAAGCAATTGATTACAAACCTGAAGACCAGAACTTATCTTTGTCATCTAATGATAATCTTTCTCATCTGAATAACTATTTTCCTTCAGCAATAATCACAACATCTAACTCTATAATGCAATGGTGAATGGTGGGGTTTTTTTGTATAAAACTAAAAATTGCTAGGGAACATATATAAAAATACATATCAGGTTTGTATTACAGTGATCCAATTTGTTCTATTGTCCAATATTTGAGCAGTATAGCAGACTTCCAATGAAAGGAGTTGTTTCCATCATATCAATAAATGATACATCTATGTGTTATAAGAGGGCACAATATTTATAACTCAGTCACATTAGTGATGCTGATGTTTAGACCCCAGGATTGAAGTAGGAGATCATAGATGTTCTATGCTTTCATATGTGTTCAAGTGTTCTTACTTTAATGTGAAAAATTTTTTAAGTTGAAATATTTGTGACAGGGCTCTACTGTGGTAACCCTGCCTCTTTCAGGCACTTGCTGAATTATGTTAATCAAAGTGTTCTGGATAATTCCACTTTGCAGATAGCATATTTCCATGTTTATAAAGTTACTTTGATATTCTGTTTGCCTAAGAAACTTAACTTTCTGTAATACTTTGTTTGCAATCAGGTCCTCTGTGCCACCCTTTCATGGCCTGTTCTACTTTATAAGTGTTTTCATTCCATAGAATGACCAAAGACTGTACTTGTACTTGAGGCTATTATAATTGGCACATAGATTTTATTTTATTCTGGCAATGTTTGTTATAGTTTCCGTTGTTAACCTAAAACTTACACCTTCTGTCTACAATGGAGATGTAGCAATGTGCAGCTGTGTTTTTGAAATAGAAACCCTAAATCCTTCCCTAGATCTAAATAGGTTTGTGAACTTTGGCAAGTCATTATATCTCTCTGAATCCATCTTCCCTAGTTAAAAAGGATAGTGTGAAGGGAGATGCTCTGTAATGTTTCTGTTGGATACTTCTTTACACATCCAGTCTTACCTACAGTAGCCTGTTTTATAGTCCTTTGCTCACTTCTCTCTGTTTTTCCTCCTTTAGAATCATTTCTAGAAAAAATAAAATGAGAGGACAAAGCTAGGGTGAAATGGTGGCCCCAAAGAAACTACTGTTGCGCTGAGAGAGCTTGTATCATAGGTATGTATGGGCATTTCAGTGATAGAACTTCAACTTTATTTGCTGGATCAAGACTGTGACACAGAAATGAGACAGTGAAACCAGTCCAGGCAATTCTGCAGATTCTTCTCAGGGATAATGAGCAATGACCCTGAGTAAATTGCTGTGGGCAATATAAATGCATCTTCTCTAAGAGTCTCCCATTTAAAATGTGAGCATCTTGACATGCTGAGTGAGTTCCAACTGCTGTTTTGACTCTACCAGAGTTTCGCCTTAAGCACTCACTTTAAAACCTATTCACAATGTGATGCCACCATAGGTTTAAAGGAGTAAGTTCCAAAGCAAAACAAAATCAATAGAAAGACAAAATAAAAAATCAGTTTATCATAAAAGAATCCTCCACACGGCCCATAAAATCTGTGTGTTAGAAACAGTACTTCAAATTGAAAGAGAAACTAAAGAAACAAATTTCTTCACTCCTTAGAAGGAAACCAAGCAATTTTCTTCTTTAGTGACACAATGCTTCATTTTTAATCTTATTGCTTGTGATTTTTTTTTATCTGAGGGGGGTGATGCCTGAAAGTGACTCACTATTTCAGAATTGTTTCTTAATAACTCAGTTCACCAAATGAAAGTTGAAGTATCTGGTTTAAGTGCAACTGCAAATCCTGTCTTAAAGAAAATGCCATAATAGTTCCTTTCTTCAGGTTCATTTTTGAAGTAAAGCCAAATGTTCTGGGAAGGTATTTGGGAGGTGTGAATATTCTCATTGAATAAGATTGTTAGAGATTCATTTCCTTATTCTCCTATATAAGCTATTCATCAGACCCAACAGAGGACCAGAGGGCACAAAGACCAAAGATTTTAAGTGCCTTGACAAGTCATTCTATATATCATAATTAACATCTGCACTGCTATTCTCGTCAAGAAAGGGAAACACTGAATATGTTAACACTTGGAACCACAGTCATTCTTTTTCTCCTGATCTTACTTAATAGTTCTATTAAAACTATACTTTTGCTTTCAAAAATAGAAATTCTTAATATATCACCATTCACAGTGAAGGACCTTTCCTGTTCACTATGATTGAAAGAATTAAAAGCAAAAGCCAGAGAACTTTACTAGCACAAGAATTTTTCATATGTCTAGTTTTGGTAGCAAAGCTTAGGATAAATATATATGCATGTACCAGTACAACTGAAATATCCACTAAGTGCTAATTATGAAATCCACTTCAGAAAACTTCATTCTACTTTTTTTTAGATTATATCATTTCCAATGCCCATATAGCCACTTTTACTATTGAAAAATATAAGTTCTTGAATTAATAAGGACCTTATCATGCAGTTACCAACAAGTATACTGTTAAATAAACATAGAAAATGTGGCCTGTGTCTTGTTCTCTAATGATATGAAGGAAGCAGATGGCTTGAGAAAAGATGTGTCAGTGCAAGCTAGTAAATCATGAACAGGAATAATAGATTGCCAGCTTACCTCAAATCCAGCCTGCTTTCCAGGCCCCAAAGCTCCCTTAATGCTGCCACTCAACTTGAACTTCACTGTGTCAGATTTTTGATTAACATGTTTAAATACTTATGCAGTGACGATATGTAACAAACTGAGCTATGGACATTTTCACAGTCAATATGGACTGGCCTAGCCAACGTGATCATAGGTTACTTCACATCTGTCATTGAGATAACTAGAATGAATGAGATGAGTTGGCTTCTCTGCTTTCAGTAATATTTGTTAGGGACATCCCTACTATGACCTCAGAATGGTTTCTTATAGAAAGAATAAAAGAAAGCAAAAGAAAACAAAAATCCAGTATGTCCTTAAGAAAAATAGCAAAATAATGTGTTACCAACTTGGTATGGATTCAAAATAATCATAATAATAATCACAACTCCCATGATCCCAAATATATAACATATGGTCCTATCAATATAATATGGATTAGATTTTAGTCTCATTCATGATTTAAATTTAATAAAGTTAGCCAGGCACTATGGTTTGACTGTAATCCCAGCAACTCAGGTGGTGGAAGCAGGAGGATTGCAAGTTTGAGGCCAGAGGCAGTCTGCATAATTTAGTGAGACTAAGTCATAATAATAATAATAATAATAATAATAATAATAATAAAAATAAAAATAAAAATAAATGGGCTAAATGGGGAAGCCCAGCAGTAGAGCACTTAAAAAGTACATACAAGTCCCTGGGTTTAATCCTCAAGTACCATCAAAATAAATAAATAAGATAAAATAAAATAAATTTAATAAAATTAGTGAGATAGTCATATCACATATGTACTGTAGCTAAATACAACAAGCTCTGAGATGTTGATCAAGTGAAGAAATAAAGAACAAATAGTAAGGAAAAATGTTACTTTACAGGAAACTACCATGAGGAAATTTCAAACACCTCCTTGTTGTTGTTAGATGCTGTCCAGTTGGATCAAACTCATAGTCAACCCTCATAGGGTTTCAATGGCTAATTGTTTCCGGAGTGGGCTGCCATGTCCTTCTCTCACTTTTGCAGTGCTAGGGATTGAACCTAAAGCCTCAGAGAATGCAGAGTGGCACTCTACCCACTGAACCCTAGCCCCTCAAGTAGCCTAAAAAGTGATTTGAAATCTCATGGAAGTTCAGAAGTTCTATTTAATAGAAGTTCAGAAAACACAGATAGTACTTAATCACCTTTTCTGGCATGAGCCATTCTAGGGAACAGTATTTTTGTTTATTTGTTTGTTTTATTTTATTTTAAACAAGTGATCTGTATTTATAAAAACTGTGTTCATCTACAATAACCATTTTAATCAAACAAAAATGAAAATTAGTTTGAATTTCATGTATTGACTGACCACCTTATGGGTTCAAAAGTAGGCAGTCAGCCAAACAACACACTTTCAAATGTCACTGGCTTCTAAAGGAGTAAATGTTAACTAAAAATATATTTTTTATAAATATAAAATTGTTCAGTATGACACCTGGATCCATGCTTATATACCCGAATCACACCCACCAAACTTGATCTCCATACAAGGAAAATGTAATTCACTATTTTCCTTTCCAGTTCACTTTGTGTGTGGGGGTGTGGGGGTGGGGGGGTGTGGTACTGGGGGCTGAACCCAGAGCCCCAAGCTTGCATGCTTTGCAAGTGCTGGACCACTGAGCTGTACCCTCAGCCCATTTTTTCACTTTTTGAAACAGGGTCTTCCTAAGTTACGCCGACTGCCTATGGTCTCAAACTTGCAATCCTCCTACCTCCACCTCCTGAGCCGCTGGGATTACAGGTGTGCACCACCACACCCAGCTTTTCCAGTTCACTTTTAAAAATTAATTAAAATTTAATTTCCTGAACTTAGTAAACAAGCATATTTTTTAAAAGGAAAGCATTAAATCTTTATTTTATAACAAATACAGCGATCTAATAGCAAACGGCAATCTAGCTTTAGAGGGAATTCTTTGGTGTGTCTCCTCGTTCATGACTTTGGCTTTCTTCAATGTTATGTTGTAGAATTTAAAGAGTCAAAAATGTATACACATGTTGGGACAAAAAGTTTCCATTTTTTTGTTTTAAAAATGCATTGTATGGTTGTTCTGGTATGATAGTAGAAATATAATCCACAAAGTTATACCATACACTGCTAACATAATTCAATTCAACTTCAGAAAAGTAATACATAGATAACATCTCTTAAAATGTGTATATATTTACCTCTGGTATTTACACTTTACAGTCCCATCAGGCAAGATTGTATAGCAATGACAGATGTACCTCTTATGCTGTGCCTAAGGTGTGTGTAACATTTTCAATTGAGAGGGAAACACATTTTAGTGGACATAACAGTAATTACCAGGAAGCCATGCTTTTGATTTAGTCACCAGTGTGCTGAAAGGGAAAGAAATTTGTTTCAGCAGCCATGCTTAAAAGGAGAACACTCAAGCTACATGTGGTGATCTTATATCACCTATTTAATCCAGTAACATCATTTCATCTTCTATCAACTGTGTCATATTTTAGTAAAATGAGGCTTGAAAAATATCATTAAAAACTACATAATACAGTTATATAAGATACAATAATACCACTGTCAACAAGGCAGCTGAAGATAAATGAATACACACATAACACACACAAATTTTCCAAGTAATGTCTCCAAATACTTTATCAGTTATGACATGGTCATGATATATACCGTCTATTGGAGTTTCTTTACATTTCAAGATGACAGAATATATTCAAGTATTTCAGCCAGATAAAAAATGACCTTAGTGATTGATTTTGAGTTAAAGTTGTGTCAATTATTCTAGACAACAACTTAACTGTACAAATCTTGTCAATGGTTCACAGCTCTCAGAACCTTTGACCATCATCTAGATTAAAAAATAAAGGTTCACTCTACAGTTCACTTCTATTAGAGAGAAACAACCTGACATCTTAAGCAGTATTGATAATATTTGGCAGGAGTAATGTCTTGTGATTTTCTTGATATGGTAGACTGAGGCACAAAAGATAATCAACAAACTCAAAAAATGGAATCAAGTGCTTTAATCACATATTGCTGCATAAAGTGGGGCAAGCACAGAAAGTGTGGCCTATAAATTTGCTAAAAATAATTTAATTCCACTAAAAGCCTAGTTGGGTTGTTGTCTAATGTTCTATGTATACAAAGAAAGTGAAATTTGTTGAATATAGGAAAAAACTCATTTTTTTCTGAATCATTTAAAAGGCAACATATTTCCTTTCTTCTTACAGCTCACTTTTCATGAACTCACAAGGCTACACTGAGTTTTTAAATGCTTTTTATTCTAACATTATACAATAATTTGCTTCCAGATTACCTGTATTTAAAAGGCAGTGTTGTTTCCAAACTGGTCATGCCTGTTAATAGTGAATTAAGAAATGGTTAAAAACTATTTTTAAGCTACATTCAGATTAATGAGGTCTATAAAACTTGGATTCTATTTAGAAGGCTGTCTTAAAGGATAGCAATGGAGGTTAGTGGAATTGCTCGTTGGTAGAATCTGTGTTTCATATGCATGAGCTCCTGGGTTCAATTCCCAGCACTGAAAAGCAAAACAAAACAAAAACAAAAATATGCAATCAGAAAGGACACTAATTTCTAACATAACACAAAATATTCCTACATTTGCTCTTATATTTGTTCATTAGTTATTATTATGTATAAATTTCTAAGAGATATAGTGTAATATTATAAAGCATGGATACAATGAGTACTGATCAAATCAGGATAATATTTCTATCTCCCTGTCAATCATTTATATTTGCAGCCCTCAAGCTCCAGAGTAGCAATTATAAGAGGCTGGGAAGGCTGTGGAAGAGGTAGAGGGAGCTTGGATAACTGATGCTCCTGATTTATATATTATGTTGTTGTTGTTGTTGTTATTATTGTTGTTAGGTGCTATCTAATTGGGTCCCATGCATAGTAACCTTATGTACAAGAGAACAAAACACTATCTATCTAAAACTGTGCCATTTGTTGTTGTTAGGTGCCATCGAGTCGGTATCTGACTCATAGCGACCCTCATAGGGTTTTCAATGGTGACTGTATCGGGATTGCCTTGGGAGTGGATTGCCAGGCCCTTCTCCCATTTTTGTGGTGCTGGGAATTGAACACGAGACCTCAGAGACTGCAGCACAGCGCTCTACCAACTGAACCAAATCCCAGCCCAAAACTGTGCCATGCACAAGATCAATTTTATGTTTAGCCCATTGTTGTAGTCACTGCATCAATCCACCTAGTTGAGGGTCTTCCTGTGGAGCCACAGCACCTGGCGAACTTTATTAAATTTAAATCATGAATGAAGGATTGGTCCGTCTTGAAAACATGTCCAAAATACATAAAAGTATTTTGGTATTCCTATTCTTCACAATGTTATCCATAATTTGTTGTAATCTACACAGTCAAAAACCTTTGCTTATTCAATAAAACATACATAGACATCTTTCTGGTATTCTCTGCTTTCAGCCAATATCCATCTGAAGTCAGCAAAAATGTCTCTGGTTTCACATCCTCTTCTGAATCTTTCTTGATTGCCCCACAGTTCCCTATCAATATACTATTGTGGTTGTTTTTGAATGATCATTAGCAAAATTTTACTTGTGTGTGATATTAATCATATTGCTTGATAATTTTTGCATTCAACTGGGTCCTCTTGGGAATAGGCACAAATATGGATCTCTTCCAGTCAGTTGGCCAGGTAGCTGTTTTCCAAATCTCTTGACATAAACAAATGAGCACCTCCAGTGTGGGGCATCTGTTTGTTGAAACATGTCTATTGCCATTCCATCAATTCCTGGAGCCTTGTGTTACAACAATGCATTCAAGGCAGCTGCTACTTTATCTTGTAGTTCCATTAGTTCCTGATAATATGTAAGCTCTTGAAATGGTTGATCATCTTCCAATTCTTTTTGGTATTATTTTGTGTATTCCTTTAATAATTTCCCTGTGGAATCCTTCACTACTGTCACTTGAAACTTGAGTATTTTCTTCAATTCTTTAAGCTCGAGAAAAATAGATCATATTTTTCATTTTGGTTTTCTGTCTCCAAATTTTGGGGCATTTGTGTTTGTCTTCTCAAAACTATCCTTTGAAATTTTCTGTTTAGTTCCTTAACTTCATCATGGTTTACTTTAGCTGCTCAACATTCAAGGGCAAGTTTCAGAGTCTCTTTTGACATGTAATTTGGTCTTCTCTTTTTCTCCTGTCTTTCTAATAACCTTATACTTTCCTCATGAATGATGTCTTTGATGTCATGTCACAACTCATCTGGTCTTCTATAATTAGTGTCTAACACATCAAATGTGTTCTTGAGATGTTTCTGAACTCAGGTGGGATATACTCAAGGTCATACTTTGTTTCTTGTGCTCTTGTTCTGATTTTCTTCTGTTTCACTTTCAATCTGCATATGAGCAATTGATGGTTTGATTCACAACCAGCACCTGGTCTTGTTCTGACTTCTGATATAGAGCTTTACCATCATATCATTCCATAAATGAAGGCAGTTTGGTTTCTATATGTTCCATCTGGTAAATTCCATGTATATGCTCACCTTTTGGGCTGGGATTTAGCTCAGATGGTAGAGCATGGCTCTACAGTCTCTGAGGTCCCAGGTTTGATTCCCAGCATGACAAAAATGGGAGAAGAACATGGCAATCCACTCCTGAGGCAATCCCAAAGTAGCCATTGAAAACCCTATGAGGGTTGCTATGAGTTGGACACGACTCAATGGCACCTAATAAGAAGTCACCTTTTATGTTGGTGAAAAGGATGCAGTTGCAATGAAAAGTCATTTTATCTGATAAAATTCTTTCATGTGATCTCCAACATCATTTGATACCAAGGCCATATTTTCTGACTACTGAGTCTCTTTTGTTTTCTACTTTTGCATTCTAATCACCAATAATTATCAGTGCATCCTGATTGCATGTTCAATCCTTTTCAGACTGCAGAAACTGGTAAAAGTCTCCCACTTCTTTTGTGGTCTAGTGGTGGGTGCGTAAATTTGAATAACAGTCATATTAACTAGCCTTCCTTGTAGGAGTATGGATATTATTCTATCACTGACTGCATTATACTTCAAGGCAAATCTTGAGATGTCTTTTGGGATAATGAATGCAACCATATTTCTCTTGAAGTTGTCATACCCAACATAGTACACCATATGATTATCTGATTCAAAATGGCCAATACCAATCCATTTTAGCTCACTGATGCCTAAAAGGTTGATGTTTATGTACTACATTTCACTTTTGACCATTTCTTATTTTCCTATATTCATTCTGTGTACATTCCATGTTCCAATTATTAATGGATTTTTATAGTTATTTCTTCTCATTTTGAATAGGACCACATCAACAAATGTAAGTCCCTAGGACTTTTTCCGTTCCCATCATTAAGGTTGACTGTACTTTAAGAAGGACTCTCTTCCCCAGTTGTCTTTTAGGTACATTTTTGGGCACTATCTGACAGTATTTCTCTGCTATTCATAGGATTTTCAATGGCAAATTTTTTGGAGAGTTGGATACTAGGTCCTTTTCCCTAGTCTGTCTTAGTTTGGAAGCTCAGCTGAAACATGTCTACCCTGGATGGCCCTGGTGATATCTGAAATATTAGAGGCATAACTTTCAGCATAACAGCAACAGGCAAGCACAGTATGACAAACTGACAGACTTGTGGGGATATATATTTTAAGTTATTTAATATTTTCACTCTCCGGTTTCCTGAATAAATTCTTTAGCTCTTTGGAGGTTCTAGGCATACCTTGCCTTTGAACTCTCCACCCCAGGATATGTTCTAGTTTCCTACTCTTCAGGTCCTTGCCTCCTTCAGCAATGCTTATTATTGCACTTTCCAAAGCACATATTCTGTAAAGGATCCCTCATTAAACTTTTTCCAGTTAATCCCTTTGAGTATCATCATTTTCATATCAGGGCACTGGAATTTACCTAAATTATGCCAACGCATTGAGGTTCATACTTTCTCACGGTGATTTGATAGATGCCTTGAAGGTTTCTCTATCTCAGAAGCATATTCATTTGCCACCTGCCTCAGACATCCATGTATTTGCCTTGAACTATCTCTATGACACTCTGATCAAAATATTTGTATTTTCCCAAAGAATAACATTTAACATTTTAGTCAACATCACTGTAATATTAATGAGATTATCAGAGTAGTCAACTATAAATTATGCTCAAGAAGTGGGTCACTTTAATAAGACAAATTAGAAAATAATAAAATACATATTTTATTGTAAAGGGAAAACAGATTTAGCTAGGAAGCAAATGGGATTATCTGTAACTCCTCACAAGAAGTATTGAAATAACCAAGGAACAAATAGACGACCCTTCAGAAGGGAAGGTCAAATTTTGCTTACCAAGTGGTTTCCTCCCAGATGTAGAAGTTAATAGTAGTCCCCTTTCTCATTTTGTTTTCTGAGATTTCCTAAGATACTTTATTCTGAGGATAATAAGGGATTTCCTAAAATTTTGCATGAAAATTTCACATTCTTGAGAGATGTTTAAAGATTTTATTTTAAAAGTTAAAACATGTTGAGTTTGCAACTAGTTTTCATCTCCAAAAACAAGTGATTATTATATAATACAGTATAAAATATGATGACTTTTTATGCACTGAAAACCCTATGCACAGAAGAGAAGCACTGACAATAGTGTTTCCCCTGTTGTACAGAGGGTCGCTATGAGTCAGATACCGACTCGATGGCACCTAACAACAATAACAATGGCAACATGATTCCCACTGGATATTTAAGATTAGTTGTCAAACCACCAATAAAATAGTAACCTACTAAAAAGATGTAACTTCTCTTTTCCATTAAAAATGGAAATCAAATATTAGATAGAAGCAGAGCAGAAAATAATGCAGGAAATCTCAGTCAACTTTATATACATTTTATAAATTTTCCATGTAGTACTAATGATTTTAAGGATAAGTTTATCTTTCATTGCCCTGTATTAATAATTTCTCTGAATTTTTATGACATGTTAAGAATGTGAGCATACATTTTAGATTCTAATAGGTAATCCTTTGCATCACCTCAAGAGGGCAAAATATGTCTCTAACATGCTCTTTTATATGGGTCACTTTCAATAATAGAGTAATCGCATTTTCAACAGTTCCCTTAGGGGAGTCTTTCAAAGTATAACATTATGTTTTTCCTCAGTTTTAGAGTAGCTTTTCTTCATTCACAAGTGAGATTGTGATGAATTCCACAATAATATTCTATAGGTCCTCTAATATGATTTATTAACCTCTTTTAAAATCACTTTTTCTTCTATTTATAAAAAGCAATTGCATCTTTAATTATTATAAGATAATATATTTATAGAGTCTAAACTACCTTTAAGTTTTCAACATATTTTCTAATTAACTTAATTTTTTCTAAATATCTTTCTTTTACTTAAACATACCTGTACCAGAGTACTAAATCCTGCAGCTATTTGCATCTCATTAGAGCTCTGCCCCAGAATAATTGCTAATAATTACTTTGGTTTCTTTAGGCTTCAGAGAATTGTTTTGTTATATATTCTGTGATTCTGGATTTCTGAAGACATCTAAACAGCTCTGTTGTTAAAGGGATTATCAACTGTCTGGCATGATTAAGTGGTTAGATGGTATATAGGTATAGGAAGCAGCCTAATTATGTTTTACTTTGGGATAGTCCTGGTTGTTTCAGCTCTACAGATAGAATATAAGTGCTTTTGAATCCAGCTTTTTTGCTCTTGTTAATATCATTTAGACAATCCAAATATTATCTCAATAAAACATTATGCTATAAATTCTTATCAATATTTCTTTTTTCTTTTCCTTTTTTTTTTTTTTTTTTTTTTGGCAGTACTGGGGGTTGGACCCAAGGCCTCACGCTTGCATGCTTTCATGCTTTGCAAGTGCTATACCACTGATCACCCCAACCCATTTTTTCTTTTTGTTTTTGAGACAGGATCTTGCTAAATTATGCAGACTGCCTCAGTTCTCAAATTTGCAAACTTCCTGCCTCAGTCTCCTGAGTTACTGGGATTACAGGTGTGCACCACCACACCCAGCTTCTCAGTATTTCTTATGTCTAGATTAAAAGTATTACTAATTAACTATATTTTATGGAAATAATTTTCATATAATACCTTATAAACAGTTTTTTGTTGTTGCTGTTGTTAACTTTTTGATTTCGGACCTAGTATAAACTTTACTTTTTTCCCTCTCAAATACATCTAGTGATTACCTACAATAGTAATTGATCTTGAGGATGTAGTTATCGAAAAACAAAGTATCCTACTGTGTGGTGCTTATATTGTAGTGTGAGAGACAGACCCTTAGTGAATAAATATATTATGATGGGCAGTGGTAAGTGCTTTCAAGGAAAATGAAGATGATTAAGGAGATAGAGGGCTGGGATTTAGCTCAGTAGGTAGAGCGCTGCGCTGCAGTCTCTAAGGCCCCAAGTTCAATTCCCAGCACCACAAAAATGGGAGAAGGGCCTGGCAATGCACTCCCAAGGCAATCCGGAAGCACTCAGCCATTGAAAACCCTATGAGGATCGCTATGAGTCAGATACCGACTCGACTGCACCTAACAACAACAACAACTACAACAAGGAGATAGAGAATGACTGAGTAGAAAATATTATTTTTTTAACTGTGACAGGAAATGTCTCCGTAAAGAATTGACTTTTGAGGAGACATCTAAATGAAGCGTGGTAGTTGACTTACATTACAACCAATAAGAATATTCCAGGCTTAAACAACAGCGAATCCAAAGACCTGAGAAAATACTAAACTAGATATAGTTCAGTGGTAGTAATAAACTCAATGTGGCAGAGCAGGAGAGTAATAGGGAAGGAGATGAGGTATGAGATCAGGTTTGGGCAGAACCAGAAGGGCTCCTTGGGCCATGAGGGGCTCGCTGGGCCATGGAAAGGAGTGTAGCTTTTATCCAGCTTTGATTAGAAGTGGGGGAGTGAGACATTCTGCTTTCAATATTGTGTAAAACTGAATTTTTCTTTTCGGAGTGGGTTACCAGGTTCTTCTCCCAAGCCTACAGCACCCAGTGTTCCCAGGTGGTCTCCCATCCAAGTACTAACCAGGCTTGACCCTGCTTAGCTTCTAAAATCTGACAGAATTGGATGCCACAGTGCTATGGCTACAGGCATAATGTAAATAAGATATTCTAAATCAAGGAATTTGGTCATAATTTGAAAGTTAGTTTATATAATCAATGAAGGTCTATCTTATTAGACTGCTGTCATTCAATTGATTGCAGCATAAAATATCGATGGCAAATACATAAAATCAGAGACAAGTTTCTTTTGACCACTTAGCTTCAGCAACTGAGGAAATGTTTGTTGATATTCAGGCAATGCAGAAGAAGATGTAAGATTTATAAAGAAGTACTCTCTATTCTTTGTATGCTACAAATTCTGATCAAATAGCAGTATCATCTCTGGCAGAGAATCTGCTGCTTGGGATGGCCATGTGTTATTGTATTTGGACTGTCTCCATCTGCAAATGTTGATTTTTCATCTGTGACCAAGGAAAAAAATCTGTATGAGGAACGTGTAAAACATTTAATCCTTGTTTACTTGTTAACCAAAGGTTTTGTTAAATCCTACTGGTGTGGGTTTTTGTGTTTGTTTCTCAAGGTGACTATAGATGCATTCACAATGTTCTGCTTAAACCTGAGCTATAAAATAAAACTCTGATAATACCACTAAGTTTTTACTTAGATTTAGAAACATGTCTGGTCATTCTAAATATATTTTTTACATTCTAAAACCTACACAGAATCTAAGTAACTGAATAATATATCAGAACAATAGATTTATATTTTTGCTCTGTCTTGAAATTTTCATTAGTCAAATGAGAATAACTTTAAAAAGCTCGATTATCATATTATATGGATTACAAACCATAATGATATTTAAGGAATAAGAGGGTCATGCATCAAGATCTAGTCTTATTTTCTTAATTTATAGATAAGAGACTGGGAGCTAGGAAATCTAAAATTAATATCTCAGTTTCCATACTAATTCATTATTCTGCTTTGCCCTGGCTGTGATCATCATATGACTTGAGATTTAAGGATTGGTTCTAATTTTAAATATTATATGCAATAACATTTTGAGCCTAAAAAATTGAGTAAAAAATTATTAAGTGAAGGATTGACTGAATGGGAAACATTTCTTCATAGGTACAGTTTTACTACAGTATCTGCAAAAACATTTTTCCAAGAAACTCATCCCTCATACTAAAATCTGGGCCTGGTCAATTCTCTTGAATAAAAATTGTAGTATTTACATATATCCTATGTATGCCCTCAAATATAGTTTAAATCATTTTGAGTTTATTTGTTTTATTATTCAGCTTTCTGTCAATGTGACAAATACCTGAGATGAGCAATTTAAAGCAGGAAAGGTTTATTTTGCCTCATAGTTTTAGAAGTTTCAGTTCATGGTTTCTTGCCCGCATTATTTAGACCTGAGGCAGCACAGTACATCATAATGAGAGAACATGGTGGATGGAGAAGGCTACTTATCATACAGCAGCTAGGAAGCAAAGAGTTAGACAAAGAGAGGCAGTATCTGGAGTCTGACTGTCCTCTTCAAAGGCACACCCCTAATGACCCAACTTTTTTGCATTGGACCCCATGTCCTAAAGGTTCCAACACCTCCCACTAATGCTACAGTGGGTCAGCCAAGCTTTAGCACGGGAGTCTTTGGGAGATGATACACATCCAACTTATTACACTTCTAATATCTAATACCATGAAAATGCAAATAGTTGTTATACTGAATTATTCAGAGAATAATGACCAAAAATATATACCTATTCAGAATAGAAACATTTTTAGAATATTTTTATCTATAATTGGTTGTATACTAGGATACTGAGTGCCAATATATACTCAAATTTACCATATCTGTCGTTCAGTTTTATATGTTCTCATAATTTTACTATATAAAATCTGAGTTACAATGACAATGAAATTCACATTCTCTGATTGTTTTGCTACATAAGAACAGAGCAATAACTACATAACTATTTATTCTTTGGTGACATTGAGTGAAAAGTACTGATTAGGCAAAAAGGACTTTGAAGCAGAAATGAAAAGTTCAAGGGAGTACTAAACAATTCCTCTGTTTCTCATGCCAATTCTACTTTTTGAAATTGTTTAATATTCACATTGTAAGCAAATTAACTGAATTGAATTTCATAGCAACTCAAAGAATGCAGAACATAATAAGGAAAGAGTGGATATTAGGATAACAATAGAGCAAATTTGCTTCTGAAATTTCTTTCAGTTCCTTGCAGAATTATATAAATTTTTACCTTTAGTTTTCTATTCAAGGTAATCTGCTAAAAGATAAAAAATCACTATACTCTTATCATTACTTATAAAGAAGAAGAAGATGAAGAAGAGGGGGAGGAAAAGAGAAGGAAGGGGATGAGGAGGAAGAGGAAGAGGAGGAACATCAGAGAGTGAAAATGTGTCATGAAAAAAATACTAAATTTGTTGTACTAGTCTACTGAAGAGACTAAAATTAACTTAAAATGCATGGATGAGAATATTTATTTCCTTAAAATTTTGTTATAGAAATAACTATTAAGGTAAGGAACGAATAGAAAAATTAAGATTTTTCTCAGCATGTTAATAACAGTAAGTTTAAAGCAAAATTATAGGATAAAGGTCTACCTAAAAAGGAAATTTCTTTTTTTTTTTTTCCTTTTCTTCTTCTTCTTTTTTAACCGTACTGGGGTTTGAGTCCAAGGCCTCGCACTTGCATGCCTTGCAAATGCTGGGCCACTGAACTGCACACCCAGCCCATTTTTTTTTTTTTTTTTTTTTTACTTTTTTGAGACAGGGTCTTGCTAAATTACACAGACTACCTTGAACTTGCGATCCTCCTGCCTCCACCTCCCCAGCCTCTGGGATTATAGGCAGGCACCACTATGCCTGGCTAAAGAAAAAAGAAATTTCTTTAAAAGAATAACTTGAGTAAATGTTTAAGAAATATATTTAGTAAATCCAAATCTGGGGAGATAGGTATCAATTTAAAGTGTTCAGAGATGCACAAGTCTAAGAACTCATACTAATGTAAGATCTTGGGGAAATATAGCAAGATTGGGATTTAGGAATCAATGTTTTTCATAAAAGCAGTTATGTGTGCTCTTACCACAACAAAAAGCAGAACATTACAATCAGATTTGTGTTGCATCAAAGAGGAATTATTCTGTCATAGAAAAATTGAACATAATGAAAATTTCAGTGAAATGTGATGAATTTGATCCAATATGATATGAAAATGACTTATTTATTTTACAATTCAATTTCAGCACACTGTTTAGATGTATTTATCTAACAGCAAAAAAATTCTAAGGAAAATTCACAAAAAAAGTCAAAATTTCATACAGTATCAAATCTAAACCAAGAATGTAAAAAAAGTTTTGATTTTTTATTGTCATGCAAGTTTTTAGTTTTGTAGTTAAGAGTTTCAAATAATCAGGTTGAAAAACTGTTCGTCAGCAAGCCAATACCTACTTGTTAATTACAACAGTGACTTAATCAATGAAGTAAGAGTTCTGCTTCTGGGTATAATAAAATGAAATCAAGGACTATTCAGTTATCCATCCACTTAAGTGTAGAAGATTTCCATTGGCTTGGATTGTTTCACATTTTAAGCCAGCAACTTTAGAAGTCATTAATCAGGAAGCTTTGTGACCACTATCAATGCTTAAACTTTCAGAAAATACTTGTGTGGTTTTAAGCACGAAGATGACTTGTGTAATGATAAAGAGAGAAATACTTTGACACCTAGTATAAATATTAACTGAGAAAACTTTCAAGGAGCTTTTTGTTATTTGCTTTTGTTTTTGTTTTCAATTTTAAATTCAGAGATAGATGGCTTTTATACTCCTATTAACACTTGCATTGTTATAATTTCATAGACCAAGAAGGATAAACTCAGATTGAGGATTATGAAAAATATCAAATAATTTTTAATTCACTTTAATTGATAAATATTTTAGTATTAAAAATCATGAAGAGGGACTCCCACTGCTTTGTTTTTAAGAGAAAGTAAAGAACTGGGTGTAATGAATAAAATGTAGAAATTATAGCAGTTTGGAATCTTGACTAGGATGCATGAGATAGCATAAACAAAGCATTACAGAATTTAAGAAAAACATGGACAAAACACCTATACCCACACCCACAAAGAAGCACATAAAGTTTCTAGACATCCATTACTAATCCAGTACAGTGATATATGTGTTAAATTTCAATAAATATTTGTTGAACAAAAGTATGAATAAAAAATAAATATAATTATCCATCAGTAAAGATAATTACTTATAGTTATGATAAAAATATGTGTTAAAGATAAGGAATGAAAATTGAGTGCATATTGTAACTACTGGCAAAAATTCCCTGCTATTTTAATGTGATACATTTGGTGGCAAATCATAGATTGTTTTCAGTCATGTTTTGAAAAGTATCAATATTCAATATCAACATCAAAAAAAATGATTTCCTTCTTTTCAAAGCACATGAAAAGTACAATTGTCTTAAAAATGAGAAAAATGAATTGAAAACTAGCCAATGGTTAGCATATAACAGATTATAAAAATATATAGGGCAGAGACCCCATCATAGCATGATCCCTTTGGTAAGAATTCATCATCAGATTATTTTTTCCTCCTCCTACCAATTTGTAGTATTGGGAAGAAAACTCAGTGTAGAGGAGGTGTATCGTTCTGTTGTACATAGGGTCGCTATGAGTCGGACCCTCTATGAGTCGACTCTAAGGCACCTAATAATAACAGCTGGGAATTAAATATAAGTCCAAAGAAAAGAAGTGATTTTTTTTCTATTTAGTGCCATATCTCAAAATAACAATTACCAAAGCATAGTGCAAATTACCAGTATATTTTCAAAAAAGGAAGTACACACTATCACACTATAATTTACACAAGCAAATTTGCCTCTGTTTATGTGTAATGTGTATATATTTTTTGTATATAAATATATATATGTATGTGTGTGTGTGTATATATATATATGTATATGTGTGTGTGTGTATATATATATATATATATTTTTTGTCTTAATCCAGTTTGCATGCTCCGGGAAAGGATCTGTCAGTTTCCTCTTCTTGAGCAGTTAAGTCCATATCTTACAGTTTCTGTTCTAGAGCTCTCATACTAATGGAATACTATTTGAGATAGCACAGATTCCCTGGTACCTAAAAAAATTTTTCAAATTATCTTACCTTGGAGACTCCTAAATTAGCTTCTTAGCTCCTATTTCCAGTTACAGTCCTTTCTGTAGCTCTGTCTGGAAGCTGCAACAACAACAAAAAATTCTGTCTATCCTCTGTCCATGTGCCATTAAATGTCCAGCCTGAGAATGGATCTTCAAATTTTGTGCAACAATCAGCTTTAAAAGATTTACCTAAGAATTTACTAAACTTCTACAAATTTATTTGTAGTCCTTATCAAAATCCTTCAGATTCATCTATAGGAATGAATCATGGGCAATACAGTTCTTAAAGAACAATTATTTAATGGAAAGAAACACATGATTTGCAAGTTAAAGATTTTGCATAGTATACTAAATTTCAAATGATAAATGTATTAACTTGTCACTTATCTTTAAGAAGACTTTTAGGAAATGGAAGAAATGATATCACTTGGAACAAAGTCTGTCTGTTACCTTGTAAAGAGAAGAGCCTCCCTAGGCTAGTTAATTGACCCCTATTCCTTCACAATGATAGCTCTGTCTCTCCTTTCTGTTCACTGTTCTTAAGGCAGTTATTTCCAGGATAGATCACAGCTCCATAAGCATAGTGCTGACATAGATTTTGTTAACTGCTATATTCCTGATGCCTGACAGACTATATAGTATGTAGTGCATGTTCAGTAAATTTTATGGAATAATTACATGTTATTGATCCTGAGAGGAAAAAAAGATTAGACTGTATTTGTTAAAATGTAACACTCAATGTGCCAAATTAAAAGTCCACATATACTTATATATATATATATGATAAATTGCACCAGGCTAATTTAAAAATAACCTTGTGTACTTTCTTTTTACATAAGTTCAATAAAACAATTGAACCTATTGACATTTCTGAGGTAGCTGATTACATTCTGTTTCCTTGGGTAATATTATTAAGAAGAGAAAAAATCAGACAAGTATAGTCCCAGCATTTGGGAAGCTGAGGCAAGAGGATCATGAGTTCAAGGCCATCCTAAGCTACATACGGAGACAGATCTTGTCTTGATACACACACACACACACACTTATAACAAATTATTAATGATGCCTGAAAAGTAAAGCTTAAAAGCCTTCAAAATATATTACACATCAAATAGGTGATTAGCTAACATCTCTATTGATGTCTGAAAAGAGTGAGCATTTTAACAGAAGTTAAATAATTCATATACTGTGATACTGTCACAAAGTATCACTAAGAAAATGAATGTGCTGTTGAGGAGCTTTTGGTGTGAGGTTTGTGAAATCAGCAGCTTCTATTATAATTACCTAAAGTTTCCCTTTAAGTATGGGATAGCTTTAATAACTCTCAGAACATTTTCAACCTGATAAAATTTTAATTAACAATTAGCATTGTTCATACATCATCACTATTGCTTAGCGCTATGAAGGAATCAGAAGATTGATAAGTCATTTTCTTTGCCATAGTGAATTTTCTATCTAGTTGGGAAAAAATAAATATAAAAACTTTTATAAATATATGGAACCCCCCTCAAAAAAAAAGAGGCACAAATAGTATGGAGGTAAGAATTGAATGGCGTTGGTTGGGAAATTTGTTATCCCTCAGTAAAGTAAGTTTTGTATAAATCTCAAGGTTCCTTTAATACATATATGAGTGTAGTTATGGAAGTTTGCTTGTAGTAGGTGGAACAGAAGTTGACCCTTGAAGGAGTCAGTAATTAAATGAAAACAAGACAGGCAAAAAGCACCTCCAAAGCCTATGATCTTAATGCAAGGAGCATGGATTGGTTTGAACAAAGTATGCTAGCTTTTGTAGATGCAGAGTCACTAAGTACACCAAAGCGAACCTACAAGTGAGAAATTAGTTTGAACTTTTATAGTATAGCTGGATTATAGAGGGCAAGAAAAGGCTCATAGAGAAATTTAAATTAAATATCCAAGGAAGTAAGTAATCACTGGAGGTTAGTGAGAGAAATAGTTTAAAGTAATGAATGTAAGTTTAAACAAAATAAAACTGTTTGCATATGAGGGGATGGGAATATATGTCAGATGGGAAGGAATTTTAAGGTTATTCTCAAGAGCAGACTTTTAAAAATTTTTTTAAATTTGAGTTTGTATGAAATAGTGCATTTTATGCCAGACCCAGTGGCACACATCTATAATCCCAGTAACACAGGAGGCGGAAGCAGGAGGATCATGAGTTCAAGGCCAGAGGTAACCTGCATAACTTAGGGAGACCTTTACTCAAAATAAAGAATAAAATATGGGCTGGGGGTGCACCCCATTGGTAGAGCACTTGCAAAGTGTGTGCCAGTTCCTGGGTTCAACCCCCAAATTCTGCTAAAAAACAAACAAACAAAAACAGCAATAGTGCATTTTAGCCACATACTTTTCACATCTGGTGTCTACTGTGATGTGGTTTCCTGTCTCAGTCTTTGCCATCAACGGTTGCCTCTCTCAGCAAATAGTTTATCATATGCAAGAAATAATTACAATATTATTAAGGCAAATAGATATAAATATAATTAGCTGACAACTTTTTGGCATTTAAAATATTAGTTGTGCTAACGTGGATTTTCCAAGGACTTGCATTCCAATTATTTTCCATTTATTTTAATTTTTGTCTTAGCAAACCTGCAGGAATATTTTTTTCTGATGACTCTATGCTTTTCAAAATGCTTTATACCTCAGGCATTCTTGCTTATCCACTTAACCTCATTCATAAAATCAATTCCTCATTTCCAACCTATCACTCATCACTTGACTGTTTAATCAAGAGGGAAAAACAACAACAACAACAAAAATCCCCAACTTATTCCTTGGCCACTTGATTGTTATTTTTAGGTAAACGCCTGGTTTTCTCTTTTTATAATTAGAAGACTTTACTTTTGAAATTCTGGTTAAATACATTTTCTAGATTGCCTGCTTGTGGAAAAAAGATAAAATTAAATTGAAATAAGATAAACTCTAGCCCCTCTCCCCAGCACTGCCAATATTAGACTCCATGTCATTTAATTAGCACTTTAGCTTCCTGAATGTTATGGCTGTTCCTGTTGTATTTTGAGATGGGTCTCACAATGCTGCCTAGGCTGGTCTTAAACTACTTGGCTCAAGTTGTCCTCCAATCTCAGCCTCCTGAATAACTGAGACCACAGGTATGCCTCACCACACCCAGTTTAGTTTCCGTTTTATATTTTAGAAATCCAGAAACTTGTTAAGCTTTAAAGAACCAAACGTGATCTTTGAATGCAAATGGCTTCTTTATTTACTTGTTTGCAGTTGATCAGGTTTGCCTTTCAAATACCTTAAAGTGTTCTTCCAAATAAATATTTAATTTTTAAAAAAAGTTTCAAAAATATTTTCATATAAATTCATATTGTTGTTTGTTGTTGTTAGCTGCTGTCAATTCAGTGTCTGACACATAGCAACCCTATGTGCAACAGGTGAAACACTTTTGTTGTGCTTCTCTGGTATTCATAGGGTTTTCAATGGTTGATGGGTTTTTTGGGAATGGGTTGTTGGGTCCTTATCCCAATCTTACAACACCTGGTGTTCACAGGTGGTATCCCACCCAAGTACTAACCAGGTGCAACCCTGCTTAGCTTCCAAGATCTGATGGGATCAGATACCACAGTGGTATGTCTTCATGCATAATTTCACATAGAAGAGGTAATAAGTGGCTACACAGAAGAAACAATGTTTCCTATAACCATTCAGAATATTTTTAATAATGTTGTTTTTTAAATACTATTTTTGCTTTTCACTTTTATACAGTTGTATTTATATTCAAATTTTTATAGTTTTCAAAATTTATCATAAATTTAAGATTTTCTTGAGAATTTTCATAATATAACTCAGTAATGATTAATATGTTATGCAAGAATTGATCATAACTATCCTGTTTACACATGTATCATTTTGTCTGTCTATCCATGTACCTATCTACCTATGCTTCTGGATATAAATAAAGGACAAAGGAAAAATATATAAATCTTTGATCATAATCATAATAAGGAATTTGGCTGCTTTTGTGTTACTCTTAAAAAGATGGAGAATAAGAAGTCTGAATTGTTTAATAGTATAATTTTATTTAAAAAATGAGATCACCAATGTACTTTATCCCTAAGGAGATAATTTAAAATGAGGATTCTAAACACTTTCTTCCTTACTTTTTCTCTTGTCCTCTGCAGATGGGCCTCTGGGTCCTCGAGGATTAGCTGAAGCTACAGAGATGTGCACTCAAGAGTGCTTGGTTTTGGGTCACTCTGATAATTGTTGGATGCCTCCTGGCTTGGGTCCATATCAACACCCAAAATCTCCTCTCTCAACCTTTGCACCCCAGAAAGAATGGGTCAAGAAAGACAAGTTTGTGAATGGGCACACCCTGACCAGAGCCTGGAAAGAAGACAGCAACAGGAACCAGTTTGATGACCGTAAGCAGTATGGCTCCACTGAAGGCCATTTCAACAATGGCAGCCACATGACAGACATTCCTCTGGCAAATCTGAAGTCATATAAGCAAGCAGGAGGTGCTATCGAGAGTCCTAAGGAGCACCAACTCTAAGATAAGGATATGTGGGACCTAATAACTTTAAATAGACATGCTGATAACATGTGTGTCAGAGCTTTATGTATTCAATAAATCTCTACAACTATGCCCCTTATAGCAGGAATATCCATAACTTTGTGTTAGCACCATGGAGCAATGTTTTGCAACATAATAGAGAAGATAGTTCTACTAGCCATGTGATCTTGTTTACTAGAATTGATTAAACTCTCCAGAGATTTCTCCATTGTGCAATTTATTTTTATTATTGCATTTTATTTTGACCCTGGACTGCTGCTATGAACAATAGAATATGCATTTGGAGAGTAAGAAGGTTCCAAGGATTAGAATGACTGACAAACATACCCAGTTAGAAAATTGTGCTTTTTTTGTCATTGATTTATGCTGGGACCTCTATACTTGACATTATACTTCAAATAAAACTTAAAAAGATAAGCATTAAACCTATTGTGCTGTTAACAACATTAGTGGACACTTGTAAGTCAATCAGTGTTAAAGTATTTGTAAATAGAAGCAAGTTATTATTAACAACTTTTGTGTACTTATAGCGTTCACCTAAAATTGTTGTAGCATAATTCTGTGTTTATGGTTGTTTCTTTCCTTTATTTCAATTTACCTCTTTGTTGTTATTTTTGTTGTTTCTTTTAGTGAGGTGTTTCTCCGTTAGTAGTCTGTCTTGACACACATTGTTCAAAGATCTTAAACATGTATTCCAGAAGGTTCTGAAATTTTACTTCTTACGTGGTAGTTTATGACGCTGAAATTCTGTAAAGAAATAAAGATGAAAGAAAAAGTGAAAACTTTATTGAAAGAAAAAGATGTCTGCAAATGCTTAGAAATTCAGAACCTATTTATTGGTATCATTATTTTCCAACTAGGCAAAAGCAAAAATCACTTAATTAGTATCATTAAGTGAGAGGGTAATGGGAAAATATTATCCATCAAAAATGATATTATATCCTATACTTGTATTCATGCAAATATAATGTATCAAAATTAGCATATATTAAGAAAAATTGTTATTCAAAATAGTTTTAATTGGGCAAATGTGTGTCTACAACTTTGTTGAAATGGCAGAGTTTGTGTTGATCCTCATATACAATACTGTTGTTGTAACACAAGTGTTATTAGACCATAGCCACAAAATATTTAATGTGTCGTGCCTTCATGATGTAACAGAACATTCTCCAGGTAGGGTAGTTGGGGAAAATAAAGGGATAAATCTCTAATTATTGCTGTTTAAATGTTTGTTATCATAGTTGGTCAATGCCTGGCAGGTACCAGCGTTTTGTCACTTAAGTCAAACCAACAGAGTGACAGCTAATGTTAATAAGATCTCAACTGCACGTGCAAACAAATCCAAATTCGGAAATTCTTAGAAGGTTTTTATTAAGGCATGACAGATGATTTAAACAAATAAATAGCATGCAACAAAATGTCTTTATTGAAAGAAGTGAAAGTTACCTTAATGCCACAGTTCACCATCAGCTTAAAAGTAAAAAAAAAAATAAAATAAAACAAAAAATTTAAAAAAAAGGTTTGCTAATCTGATAGTTAATTTGTTCTTACCAAAAATAAAATTACTTTGTAAATAGCAGTTCACATTTTTCCACAGTATAATGGAAAATAGTGGGTAGGGGTGTATTGCTTATTGAAGTACATTTTTGTCGGTTTGTGAGGGGTGTTTGATGACTTTGACAGAATAAATATCTAAACAATTATCCTTGTTACTGCTTTGCCAGTTCTACGTTATTTACAATTATTCAGCTCTTGCAATAAATGTTCTGAATTCCTGATTGTAGTGTGTTAATTCTTGATCAACACCCAAAGTGATTATTTATACTCTAATTGTTGGATAAATATATTGAGAAAACATAACTGTTATTTATAAATCAAGGAAATTTTGTTGGAGTTTGAGACCTATATTTTGAAAATATGGTACCAAATTAAAAGTTAAACTTCTCCAATGGTCTATAAAATTATTTTGTAGGGAAATTCATGGAGAAAATTGGTTCAACTACTAGTTAAGATTCATACAAGTTCCATCAAAGTAAAATCCCAGGTCAGAAGTGGATAGGCTATACTTATTAATCCATGAGGTTGTCTTCTTGATTCTTTGTCTTTTAAAGTAGATTTCATAAAACAAACTCTCACCTATTAAATAAAAAGGCCAAGGCTGAAGACCATTCCTGTATTGCCTTAAATCCCGGGACAAACTTGATCTGTTTCTTCTTCAGATTAGGAAAACAGGCACAGAAAGCAATCAAGCTATAAGACACATTCAAACATATGCCATGGTTTCCTGTTCACCATAGAGCAACTAACCAAAAGTGACTCATGTTGGAATTTGCAACTAGACAAGTAGGTCTGACTCTTCCTTTAGAGCTTTTTGAGGAGTCATGAAAGAAGAATCAGGAGTCAGAGATAAAGAGGTAAATGAATTTGCTTGGACCACTATCTGGATGTGCCATTCTAACCTCATCCCTGGATAAACCAGACCTATCCTTTGATTTGAGGCACACTGAGACTCTCTTTTGTCCCTCATCAGGACACTAAGTAAAGAATCCTAAAAACAAGCCACTCTAGGGGAAAAAAATTACAATCTACGACTGTGAAGTCCTTTCCTCAATTTTTTCTTTCTGAATCAAATAATCTTCCACTCTGCTTTGAAGAGTAAAAAGCATAAATGAAAGTTTTCTTTTGTATTTTTACCTTCCTCCAAAAAAAAAAAAAAAAAAAAAAAAACAGAGTAGAAATGCCCACCTCTGTATGAGTAAACAGAAAGTTAGGAAAATAAACGCCTTTCTTTCAACCCCATAATATTTCTTCCAATAAATACAACAGGATCCACTCTTATCATGCCAATCAGTAAGAGACTCTATGAAATTTTACATCAGAAACCAAATTGAGAATTTACATATCAATAAGGAAAAATAATACATTTATAATGACTATGTCTGAAAGATCATACATATTGCCTTTATAGTATAGGGACTGAATATTAAGAATCATGATTTACCCAGAAATAAAGCCACTTACATTACCTGGGTCCTGGGGTTTAGCTCAGTTGGCAGAGTGTTCTATGAGGCTCAGAGTTCAATCACTAGAACCAGAAAAATGGGAGAGGGACCTGGCAACCTACTCCTGAAACAATCCCAAAACAATCAGCCATTGAAAACACTATAAATAGCAGAGAAGCACTGACATACTGCTGGGCATGGAGCAGTATTGGGGAGTATTTTGTTCTGTTGTACATAAGGTTGCTTTGAGTCAGAACCAATTCAATAGCACCTAACAACAACAACAAAATCTTTAGCTAAGAGAATACACCTATACAAAAGGTAAAAATTAATTTTTAGAATGATTACCAAATATGAAATTAATATAAACAGTTTTCAAAGTTAGGTATAGTAATAAATTTATAAAACTGAGCATGACCTATTGAATAATCATTTATATATACTGTCTAACATATAATGTGTATAAATAATAGTCATTCATTAATAGATAATTGAGTAGTCATTTTGCTGTACTGATGTTATTCAGCAAATCTCATTCAGAATTCCATCTTTCCCTAACTAAAGCTAGAAATGCAGCTGAGCCCCAGAGCTATTGCAGTATTTATTAAACTGTTGGATAGAAGCCAGGAATGGTTAATTATTATTAGTGAGGAGTTTTGGCAGTGAAGGATGAAAAGGATGCCTTGTGGATCTCAATTCTAATGTGGATGCCAGCATGCTACTTTGTAAAAAGGCAAACAAAACTATGAAAAGGAGGAGTGGTGTTGTGAGTCTAAAAATGCTTCATTGTTCTGCTTTGTTTTAAATAGGGTTGATCTTCCCTCTTGAAAGGAATCTTCCTCATTGGTTCCTTTGAGAGAGACTGCTTTAAAAGCTCTTCTAGGATTCTTACCGGCACAGAGATCAATTACATAAGTTCTCTAAACACTTTATTCCTTTTCACAACTATCAATAATAATGTTAGAAATTTCAACTAGACTTTCATCATTCAAAATGAGTAAAGTTAATGTCTTCATACTAAAATGTCTTTATAAATATACACTACTAACATATGACTATTACAATGCTATTTCACTGGTATCCAGTACACTGACAATATAAGTTAATGAATATTTCAAAGATATAAATTCTCAATTACTTTGATGCCACTACCACACATTTTTAAAAATTACACCAGGATTAGATTTTCAAGTTCTCTCTATATATTTTAGTTTTTTGTCTGTTTGTTTTTTGTTTAGGAGACTCAAATGGTGTCCCATATTGAAATATTTTTGTTGTTTTTTGGTAGTGTCTAGTTGGGCCCAACTCATAATGACCCTATGAAGAACAGAACATTTCCTGAAACTGTACCAGGTACACAATCTTTTTTATGTTTAAGGCCCACTGTTCCAGCCACAGAGTCAATTCATCTAGTTCAAGGTCTTTTTTTTAGTTGCCCTCCACTCTCCAAAATATGATTTCCTTCTCCAGGGAGTGGTCGGCCTGACTACATGTCCAAAAGATGTAAGAAACAGTCTCACCATCCTTGCTTCCAAGGTGTACTCTGGTTGCACTTCTATGAAAATGGATCTATTGGTTCTTTTCGCAGCCCAGGGTATATTCAGTATTTGTCTCCAGCACCATAATTCTAAAGCATCAATGTTTTTTCTGTCTCGTTTGTTCAATGTCCAGCTTTTACAAGCATATGATGCAACTGTAAATACCATGGCATGAGTCAGGCACACCCTTGTCTTCAATGTGACATCTTTTCTTTTCAACACTTTAAAGAGGTGTTTTGCAGCAGCTTTTCACAATTTAAGGCATGTATTGAGTCTGTAGCCATACCCCCCTGGAATCTGATCCCTCCTGATCTAAGAAGCTAAGCAGTTTGGCTTGGTTAGTCATTGGATGGCAGACTACCTGGGAGTACCAGGTGCTGAAGGCTAGGGAGAAGGACCTGGCAATCCACTCCTGAAACTGTTTGCCATTGAAAACTCTATAAATAGCACAGAAGCACTGACAATAGTTCTGGGCATGGTACAGCATCAGGAAGTATTTCCTTCTGTTGTATATAGGGTCACTATGAGTCAGACATGACTCTACAGCACCTAACCACAACAACAGTAATATTGATTTCTTGACTGCTGCTTCCATGGATGTTGATTAAAGAACCAGGTGAAGTAAAATCTTGAGCAACCTCAATATTTTCTCCATTTATCATGAAGCTGCATATTGACCCAGTTATAAGGATTTTTGTTTTGCTGATGTTGAGGCACAATCCATACTGAAGGCTGTGTTCTTCGATCGTCATTAGTATGTGTTTCAATCTTCTTCACTTTCTGCAAACAGAGTTATGTTATCTGGATAGTGCAGGTTGTTAATGAGTCTTCTCCCATCCTGATGCCACATTCTTCTATACAAAGTCCTGCTACCTGGATTATTTGTTCACCACAGAGATTGAAGGGGCACTGTGAAAGGACATAGCCCTGATGCATATCTCTCCTGACTTTAAAGCAGGAATTGTTTGCTAATTCTGTTCAAATGACTGCCTTTTGGTCCAGGTACAGATTCTTCATGAGTACAATTATGTGCTTCAGTATTCCCATTCTTTGTCATATTATCCATAATTTGGTATGATCTATATCATCAAATGCCTTTGCATAGTGAATAAAGCATAGATAGACATGTTCTGGTATCTTCTGCTTTTGGCTAATATCCATCTGGCATCAGCCATCATGCCCCTGGTTCCACGTCCTATTCTCAATCCAGCTTGATTTTCCAGTAGTCCCTGTCAGTATACTACTGCAGTCCCTTTTGAATAATCTTTAGAAAAACTTTTCTTGCGTGAGATATTATTGATATAGTTCAATAATTTCCTCATTTGGTTGGATCCTTTTTCTTGGAAATGGGCACAAATAAGCATCTCTTGCAGTTAGTTAGCCAGGTAGCTGTTTTTCAGATCTCTTGGCATAAATGAGTGAGCACCACCAGTGCTGCATATATTTGTTGAAACATCTCAATTAGTATTCCATCAATTCCCAGAGGCTTGTGTTTCACCAATTCCTTCAAAGCAGCTTCTAAGTCTTCCTTCAGCACGTTTGTTCCTGATCATATACAACCTTTTGTAATTTTCAGTCATCTACCAATTGTTTTTGGTGTAATGACTCTGTACTCTTTCCATCTACTTTTGATATTTCTGCATTATTTAATATTTTCCCTGTATAGTCCTCCATTATTGCTACACAAGGCTTGAATTTTTTCTTTAATTCTATAAACTTGAGAAAAATAGAGCATGCTCTTCCCTTTGGTTTTCTATTTCTAGCTCTTTACACATCATTATAATATTTGATTTTGTCTTCTCCATCTGCCCTTTGAAATCTTCTGTTTAGTTATTTAACTTCATCATATCTTCTTTTAACTTTAGCTGCTAGATGTTCAAGACAAGTTTTAGAGTCTCTATTGAAATGTTATTTGGTCTTTTCTTTTTTCTTGTCTTTTTAATAACCTTTCCCCTTCCCCATGAATAATGTCTTTGATGTCATGCTACAACTCAACTTGTTCTTCAATCATTAATGTCTAACATATCAAATTTGTTCTTGAGATGGTCTCTGAACTCAGGTAGGATATAACTCATACATTGCCCCTCGTACAATTGTTCTAATTTTCTTAGTTTCAGTTTGAACCTACATATGAGCAGTAGTGGCCTGATCCACAATCAGCATCTGGTCTTGTCTGAATTTTGATATTGATCTTTTCCATCTTCTCTTCTCACAAAGGTAGTCAGTTTTGTTACCGTATGTTCCATCTGGTGATTTCCATGTGTATAATCACTGTTTATGTTGGTGAAAAAATGTATTTGCTTTGAAAAGGTCATTGGTCTGACAAAATTCTATCATGCAATCTCCACCATCATTTCTGTCAACAAAGCCATATTTTCCAACTACTGAGCCTTCTTTATTTCCAACTTTTGTGTTCCAATCACTAGTAATTTTCAGTGTATACTGATTGCATATATAGAGATGAGTTCTGTCTATATTTTTCATATCTTAATGTATCATTGTTCTTCAAACTTTATAGTAAAATTTTCCTCTGAAAGTCCTTAAGTTTTATTCTCATTTTATTTTTTTCAGTGTCCTATTATTGTGTTCTTATTAGCATATGTATAACAGTTATTATTGAACTTGTTTAATGCCATATGTTTAAAGTTCACATATTTGAAATTTGGTAAACTACAGTGATTTTTCACATATTATATTGCCATTTAAATTAGATTCCTGGTTTGTATGAATCTTTGTAGTTCTTCAGTTCCTAAAAATGAATTTTTTCTGTACGCTTATTTTTCACTTTCAAGTCCATCATCAATTTTAATATCATTGACATAATCCTGATGTTCAAAGGCAATAATAAAGATCTTTACGAAGAAATTCTAACACGGTCAAAATTTCCTATAGTAAAGTATTAGGTGAGCTTAAATAAAATGCCCTCTTTTAATATTTAATCATTATATTTATTTTCTATTATTTGCTCAATGAAACCAATTTTGGTGCTCGGTAATTTTATATATGAAGTGTTTTTGTCTTATTGAAGAAAAAAGCGTGAAATAGTTTAAGGTGGCATTAATTTGTTCATCAATAAATCCATACATATACAAGCATAGTTCAATGTTAATACAACTGACAATCTGGTCTTGTTAATGGAGTATCAAACCTCTAAATTACAGACATATAATTGAACATCCTCTCCTCTCAGAAACATTTTCGTCACCTGGATTCCGATAAACCACAATCATTTATTTCTTCTTTTCTCACTGGTAATTCCTTCTCAGACTTCATGGTGAGTTGTTTCTTTGCTTATTATTTACTTGAATGGCTTACAAATGCCAAAACTCAATTCCTATATTCCTTTTTTCCTATATAATCGATTTTCTTGGAAGCTCATCTAATACCACATCTTTGAATGCTTTCTTTTCACCCTCCTGTCTCAATCTCTTTTCTAAACTCCAGAATTTTAAACAAAATCTTATTCAACATCTGTACTTGGATATTGTAATGTCCTTTCTTTTACTTTTTTACTTTTTTTACCTTTCTTTTGTGTGTGTGGTACTAGGGGTTGAACCCAGAGCCTCGTGCTTTCATGCTGTGTAAGTGCTGGACCACTGAGCTGCACCCTCAGCCCATTTTTTTACTTTTTGAGACAGGGTCTCGCTAAGTTATGCAGACTGCCTCTGTTCTCGAACCTGCGATCCTCTTGCCTCCGCCTCCCAAACCGCTGGGATTACAGGCATGCACCACAGTGCCCGGCTCGTAATTTCCTTCCTATAATCAATCTCTCTCTCTCTCTCTCTCTCTCTCTCTCTCTCTCTCTCTCTCGTCTCTGTCTCTCTCTCCCTCTCACTCTGTCTCTCTGTCTCTCTGTCTCTTTCCCTCCCTCCCTCCCTCCCTCCCTCATATACACAGGAACACACACACACAGAGTACTGTAGTATGTCCTCTAACTTCTCAGTAAATGACAGGTCAGATCATTTGAAATTGTCTTTGGCTTTTCTCTTTCATCCTTGTAGAACATCTTTATTTTTCTGACCAAAACCCATCCAATTCAACCACTGCCCAATAGCCCCTCTTGCCAGTTTGGAAAAAGTATTATCACTTCCTTTATGGTTAGTCACACAAGTTTCCTAACTATTCTCTATACCTGGCCATTTTTTTCCACCTTCCTATATTTCATCTTTTGAAAGCACGCCTGAGGGATCTGCTTAAAAGAAGAGTAATCTACATATGTGATTCTGCTATTACAATAGCCTAAGTCTCAATTATTATTATTGTTTGTTTGTTTGTTTGTTTTTTTCCTTTCAGAATAAAATGAAAGTTCCTATAATGTCTTACAAGGCCTTCAAAGTCTGGATGTTCCTTTTTTCTTATTCTCAACTACCATGACCCGCCTTGCTCACTCCATCCTGGTCCACTGTCTCCTCACTACTCCTTACACATATAGACTTGTGCCTAACTCACTCTATTTAGGCCAGCTTTTCTTCTGTTGGATACAGACTTCCAGCAAAGCATTCCTGCAAAGCATTCCTTTACCTCCTTCAAGTCTTAACTTAAATGTCATCTTCACCATCAGGTCTACACTAACCTGCAATTCTTTTTATTGTCAATAGATACAAATATAGGTATAGCTGCCATTGAAAACCCTATGAGGGTTGCTATGAATCAGATACTGACTCGATGGCACCCTACAACAACAACAACATAGGTACAGCTGGAGATATAGATGTATTTGTTCATTTTAAACATCTTAACCACCAGTGTAAAATACATTGATATTAATTACATTCATGATGTTATGCAACCATCACCACTATCTTTTCCCATATATATATTTTTTATAGTATTAGAAGGGGCTGGGATTTAGCTCAGTTGGTAGACTGCTGAGCTGCAGTCTCTGAGGTCCAGAGTTTAATTCCCAGCACCACAAAAATGGGAGAAGGACGTGGCAACCCACTCCCAAGGCAATCCCAAAACAATCTGCCAATGAGGGTTACTATGAGTCCGACAGAACTCGACTGCACCTAACAAAACAAAACAAAACAAAACAAAAGTAGTAGAAGATTTAACCCAAGGCACTCACCACACTGAGCTGCACACCCAACCTCTGACTTCTTATTTATTTATTTATTTATTTATTTATTTATTTATTTTGAGACAAGGTCTCACTAAGGTACACAGATGGCTTCTACCTTTGAACTTGCCATCCTCCTGGCTCAGCCATTTGAGTTGCTGGGATTACAGGCATGTGCCATGATGTCCAGTCCAAAATATTTTTCTTCATTCTAAATAGCATCTTTGACCATAAAGCAGGAAATTCCTATTCCTTCCAATATCCTCCTCTGGTAACATGAATCTACTGCCAATCTCTATTAGTTTGCATATTCTTAATACTCCATATCAATGGAACAAAATATTTGTCTTATTTTGTTCACCTTATTCTCTTAGAATAATGTTCTCAAGATTCAGCTGTGTCATAGCATGTATCAGAAATTTATTCCTATTTATGACTAAATTTTTAACTCTTGTTCACTCATACATATATTCCAAATCTTGAACCATGTCTGCCTTTAAGTAGATGCTGATATATATTCAATGAGATAATAAATGAATGAACTATCACTCCATTTCCAAACCCTTTCATTTTCAAAAATTGTATGCATGCAATAGGGACATATTGATACTATCTGAGCAATAGCCCAATTTTCCCATGTATAACAATGTCTAAATAACAATAAACATGACCTAGAATCCTTTTAGGTTAAGGTGATATGATAATTATAGCAAAATTCATTATTTGTGAATAACTGAAATACTCTTCACAGTTTTCCTCTTCTATTCTCTTTTGTTCCTGAAGCCATACTATCATAGCATCCAATTCTGTCAGATATTGGAAGCTAAGCAGGGTCAGGCCTGGTTATTACTTGGATGGGAGACCCCCTAGGAATGTTAGGTGCTATAGGCTTGAGAGGACCTGGGAATGGACTCCTCTCAAATATTTAGCCATTGGAAACCCTATGAATAGCAGAGAAGCACTAATAATACTGTTTTACCTATTGTACATAGGGTCATTATGAGGAGGACACTGACTCAATGGCACCTACCAATAACAATTCCCTTGTATGGGGTCTGGAATTTAGCTCAGTTGGTACAGTGCTTGCTCTGTGTTTTCTGAGGCCCTGGATTGATCTCCAGCACAGCAAAAATGGGAGAAGGACCTGGACGCCTACTCCTGTAACAATCAGACACTAAAAATCCTATGAAAAGCAGAGAAGTACTGACATAGTGCTGGGCATGACACAGTATTGGGGAGTATTTTGTTCTGTTGTACAAAAGGTCACTTTGAGTTGAACCCAACTAGACAGCACCTAACAACAACTACAACATTCCTTTCTATCTACTTGTTGAAACATGCCAATTTTTCCCCAAGAGAACTATAGGCTATTTTGTGATAACTTCCATGTATAAAATTATTATATTTCTCGGAATTTTCTGCTTTCAGAGAAAATACTGATAAAACAATCTTCCATTCTATCATGCACTTTTTGTTCTTGGAATTCATTTTCCCTTCTCTTTCCTTGAAATCTGAACATTTCACTGACTGTGGCATATTAGTGTTAGTTTATAGGCAATTATTTCTTTCTTGACCCTTCATAACTTGAGGAGATCACACATGCCTCTCTCGTACTCTGCTGCAGTCATACATCCTCCTTCCAGTGCCTTTTGCCTCAACCACAGAGATGCTATTTGTGGTCAGCAGCCTTACAGAAAAGGCTGCACTGAAAGTAGCTACCATTTTTAAACTACATTTCATTTCTACAACTCTTTTAGATTACTCTTTAAAAAAAAAAACATAAATCGCAGAATAGTAAAAGCAACAGAAAATAAAGGGAAAGAGAATGTGTGTCCTCATGTGTGTTTGCAAGATATAAACATCATGTCACCAATTCTCCATACCTCCCAGGAATGGGGCATTCGTTTGACATTGATGTTATTAGAAACAAACAGATAACCAATCAAGGCCACTCAATTTAACAGCAGAATAAATAATATACATTTTTAAATTTTCCTGTATTATGTGGCATCTTTATGATTTCCTCCAAAGCCTGATAACCAATATCCCGTTAATAACCCAATACTTTTAATAAACTTTGTTGTTGTTAGATACTCTCGAATTTGATCCGACTCAGGGACCCTACGTACAACAGAACAAAACACTTCCTGACACTGTGCCATGCCTGGCACTGTCAGTGCGTCTCTGCTGTTCACAGGGTTTTCAATGGCTGATTGTTTCAGGATTGTTTCAAGAGTGGGTTGCCAGGTCCTTCTTCCAATTTTGGTGCTAGGGATTGAACTTCAGGCCTCATAGAGTGCAGAGTGACTCTCTACCAACTGAACTACACCACAAGCCCTTAATGAACTTACACTTTCAAAATGTAATATTGCTTAAAGTAATAGTTTTGTAAATTATGGATCTCGCATACTATCTAAAATTCAATATAAAATATATTTAACTTCATGAATAATATTAATATTTTTAAATATTAGATCATATATTAAGTAATCTGGTTTACAAGTTCCAACCTTCTGAAAGCATCACAATGATTGCATTTCTCCAGATCTACATGTATGCTACTCATAACATCACACTCCCGATGACCCTCTACTTCTCCCTTTGAACTATGGAAAAGACAATATGGATGGCTCAGGAAAGACCAAAATTTGAAAAGAAGAAGAACCATAGTCAGAAGAACCATATCCTTGTGAAGAAAACAAGTACAGAACCAGCCTCAGTGACGTGTCTTCAATCCTCTCTGTTCCAACAAAATTTTATTTAGGATGTAAGGCCCAGTGCCTTTGGATATGGCAGAGATTACAAAAGATTGTTGAAATCTTCACTGTCCAATTCATGTTAGTTATAGGACCTTTAGTTAAGTTAGGTCTCTATTTTTATTTGGTTGAGAGCTTCATAAGGGCTCAGAGAGCATCAGAGTAACTGGGAGGCCTGATATACACATCATGAGACAGCATATAATTTCCTAGAAAAATCTATTTGGTACATAATCTTCAGACTGAAAGCCAAGTATGTGGGAAATGAACTTTTTTATTTTTCTATATCACATACATGTCCTTCAATGTGGTTTGTCTTACATATTCATTGAATTTCTTAGGCATTAAAAATTAACAAAGCCTTTATTCCATGTTCATCATAGTTCCAAGGATTTAAACCTATTAACTTATTTAATTTTCTCCTTTTTAAAAAAGATATGTGTTACTGGTGTCATGATTTTACAGATGAGTAAACTAAGATACACAGGGATTAAATGAACATGCTCAAGATCTTAATGTTAGCAAATAGCAGGGCTTGTCGGCTGGGTTGATGGTAGTATGTGGACATTAGTACTCTATGATGCCTGCAGCTGTAGCCCTGTGGCATCGCATCCTGTCAGATCTCGGAAGCTAAGCAGGGTCGGGCCTGGTTAGTACCTGGATGGGAGACCGCCTGGGAACACCAGAAGCTGTAGGCTTGGGAGAAGGACCTGGCAACCCCCTCCCAAAAATCAACCTGCCATTGAAAACCCTATGAACAGCAGAGAAGCACTGACAATAGTGTTTCCCCTGTTGTACAGAGGGTCGCT
>VMDO01009964.1:54244-65486 GCA_007922755.1 Pedetes capensis | reverse complement strand
TATATACATATATATACATATATATATGTTGTTGTTGTTGTTGGATGCCATCGAGTCGGTATCCGACTCATAGCGACCCTCATAGGGTTTTCAATGGCTGAGTGCTTCGGGATTGTCTTGGGAGTGGATTGCCAGGCCCTTCTCCCATTTTTGCGGTGCTGGGAATTGAACTCAGGGCCTCAGAGACTGAAGCGCAGCGCTCTACCCACTGAGCTAAATCCCAGCCCATATATATATATATATATATATATATATATATATATCCTCTCCTTCTCCTGTTTTGGTCTCAAAACTATAAAACCATTCTTGGTTTGTGAACCATACAAAATAGTCAGTAGTACTTAGTTTATTGATTACTATTCAGAATTCTTTGTTATTTTTTGGCCCTTTTTCTTACATCCAGTTTTTAAGTTATACTGCTTACTTTTGCAAGAACAAAAATTTATCTAAAAGTTTCCAGTCACTAGTGAAATAACCAGGCATGAGGAAAACTTTTTTAGGTGGGAGTCTTACAAAAAATAAAAACACTTGCACAGAGTTACCAAATAAAAGAAAGGATGGGGCTGAAAATAATGTAAAGACCCCCCACTACTGACCCCAACCATGGATCACTGTGGACTGAAGGAGGTGAGGGCAAGAGGAGTGTCTTATTGTGCTATCTCAGAGCAAGAAGCCATGGCTAGATCAGATCAGATCCAATTACCAGAACACATAGGGAAGTACACATAGGTAAATAACCTTAAAGGTGGGTTTAGGCAGCAGGGCATATAGGCAGGTATGCCGAGAGGTGGTTCAATGAGTGGGCACCTCATGCTAAAGCTCTTTCATTCTGTTCAGGGTGCTACCAGCACTGAACCAATGTTGAAGATTGAGGTTCAGGAGTATGGTTTTCTGGATCCTGCTGGAGTGCTTGGTGGTGCATGTTAGGAGTTTGTCAGAGACAATGTCTTTCTTTCGGGCCTTGGATGATGAACTTGTATTTTGTTGTAATAACCCAGGTCAGTGATAGTAAAGAGCTGTAGGCCAGCTTACTGAAGTTGATTATGTGGATCTTGGTGAAGCTCTTGATGATGATAGCCTGGGCTTCTATAAGGCAGGTTTCTGATGTTGAATGCTTTCAACTCAAACCTTTGCTGTCTCTAATTATCACACATCTAGTGCCATGTTTCTTGTAGTAATAGGCACTATGAGGCACAGGGACAAACTCCTGGGTAACAGCATTGGTCATAGAGATTTTGTTTTTAGGGTTGATATCACTAATGAACAGATTGTGGAAGGTATTGTCCTTATTTCCTCATTACTTGAGCCAGGTTATTTGAAATGTGCTCAGTGATATACTACCCTTTGATCTTTCTGAGGATCTACAGGTCATCCAGGTACTTGCCATTCCACCTGTTCAAATGGTTCCTGGGGCTGAAGGCACTGGCTATTGGAGCTTACCTCCACCCCTTGCCCACTGCTATTGTTGAAGAAAGGGTGCTGGTGGATGTCTTTCCCAGGGTCAGCTCTGCTTGGCAAAACTTACTGTATCAGCAGCCTCCAGTTTGTAATTTTTTCTATCCTTGCCTATCAAAAGGTCATTCCCTGGGTTGAACATGAAGATGCCATGAATAGCCAAGGCTTTGATAGTCTCTGTGGACCTGACATTCCCAGAGGCACTGGAGCCTCCTAATACTAGTGGCATCCCCAGAGGCATTAGAGCCTCCCCAAATCCAATGCTTATGTCTGCCCCTCAGGCTACCACAAGTGGGGTATGGGAGTAGTTTTCAAGAATCAACTGGAAAATGATTATAGATCTAGGTCTCTAGAAGTCACATTATAGTTTGTGAAGCATGGTACTTGGGATTTATATTATTGTGGCCTGTAAAGTTCCTTTTCTCCCTCTTCATTATGTCCACAAGCATTGTCCATGACAATGCCAACCATATCTTGTAGGATCTGTGCATAGCTATTCCATCCAATGCTGGTGTAAACCCTCAGACTCCAGTGTCATTATGAACTGACATGTTTACTTAAACCTATGAGCCAGCATCGACTTGGCTATAGCTGTTGAACATTTCACGCCACAGCTTCATTTGGTGGCAATGCTAATCAGACCAACTTTGATGTCTAGAGGCTGGCCATCCTTTTCTGCTATAGTACACTCTTCCTACAGGATGGGCCAAATTGGAGTAAAGAGCCCATTGACAATTGGCTTAGGTTGTTGGGGTTAATTTTAATCTGTTGGTTATAGTGGAAACCAGAGTCTCAGCAATCCTTGATTTTATAGTTCCAGATTCAGGGCTTCAAACCTATGAAAAATTGGATTCAGTGTCAGGTGTGAGTTCCATATGATAATATTTGGAGGGTTTGGTTTCAGTTGAGGTTCAGGTTTAAATCCTATGTGTAGAAAGCAGTGGTTCAGACTGAACCTGAACCTGAACCCTAAACCCATTCTGGCTCAAATGTTTCTTAATTTTTTTTCTGAATTCAAACCTGAACTTGAACCCAGGGAAAAATTGGGGTCTGGTTTCGCTTTTACTTTTTTTTATGTGTGAGATTAGCTATTTAAAGATTTTTAAAAATTGAAAAAAATTTGTCAATCTACATATGTTGTTATTAGGTGCCATTGAGTCAGGCCCGACTCAGTGGCACCCTCATAGGGTTTTCAATGGCTGATCTTTTCAGCATTTCTTCAGGAGTGGATTGCTGTGCCCTTCTCTTGATCTACATATAGGCTAAAATTTTAAACTTGAACCAAAACTTAACCCAAACCCTCAAAATTATAACTTATTGCACTTGCACAAAATCTGAACCCAATTTTTCATGGGTTTGAAGCCCTAGCCAGATTGCAGTTGTTCCCTTGGCCTGCGTTGTTCAGATCTTTCTTCATTCTGTGATTGTAAGAGAACCCTGAGGACCTCAATTTTTGTACCCATGTTGCAGATTGTCAAGTCACTGTCAGAGATGACATCTGTGCTAGGCTCAGGATACTCCACAATAATGCTCATGTCACGTTTCACCGTGGGGATGCCTGCTACATAACGAGCACCTGGGTTAAGTCTAGCCTGAGATTGTGTCCATCAACTTTGCACTACTCATTCTGAGGCACTTTAACTCATAGGGAATCCCAGCTATTACATCATTCTCCCCAAATCCAATGCTTATGCCCTTCAGGCGATCACTATTGGAGTGAGGGAATAAATGCAATACGAAGACACCTAGAGTATATGTAGTTTTCAAGAATCACCTGGGAAATGACTGTAGAGCCAGATCTCTTGAACCTCATGTTATAGTTTGCATTTACAAATACTAGGAAATTATATACTTTCTACCTCTTGTCCTTGGCCTGACAAAGATCTTTCTCTTCCCTGAGCTGGGGGTTGATAAAATAATCACATTGGATGGTAGATGGTATGACCATTTTGGGAACCCTAAACTGCTGGTGAATCGCACCATGGCCGTCTAGTCGATAGCATTCTGGATGGCCATGCAGGTATACCTTTCCCTGTTCAGTATCATTGTTGTCTAGGGTCTTCCAGGTATCCATTCACAGTTTTCTTCCAGAAGGGTCACAGGCCTCTTTAATCATTTGTAAGCAATGTTACATTTTCTTTTCTAGAAGGTCATAACAGATTTTTGTTGGCTCCCAATTGGTTTATGACCACCTTGGCTTATTGCCATAGGATTGATACCATGTGTTATCCACTTGTTATAACCAGAGCTTTCTGCAGCATAGTCACTACTAGGGTATATAGCATTGCTTTGTGGACTCACAAGATGAGATCTCATTTTATGTGTGTGTATACATTTTAAAAAATTGTTTTTATGTTCCATGAAAATATGCATGAGGATTTTACTTGAAACTGCTGAATTTATCAGTATTTTATGTGTTTGTGAAACTAGTAATTGATTGCATTTTTAAAAGCCTCAGCAGAGATCAAGACTATCAAGAAGTCTTTTTATGAGATCTTATCAAATTGGTGACCTACAGAATAATAAACTAAATAAGCAATAATTATTTTAAATCACTGAGTTTTTGATTTGTGTGTTACATAGTAGAAGGTGGCTGTTACTGGTGCCATGCTCTGTATATTCTTTTTCTAACATCATTTTTTTGGTTCAACTTATGATATATAGCTTATGATATATAGCATTCATTTTTTTCTGTTTTAATTATTCCACTATGTGAATATAGTGTTTTTTCTTAGTAATTATTTAGATTGAATATAGCGAATATAGTGTTTTTTCTTAGTAATTATTTAGATGTCCATTTTAAAAGTTATTATAAATCATGGTCTTATGAACATTCTTATACATGTCTGCTTACACACAAAATCTTTTAAATTTTGGGACTAATTCTTATGAAACTAAACTTATGAGTTAGGAAATATTTTTTAGAATATGATATAACTTGCCATCATTTGTTTTAACAAGTTTGGATTGACTGAACTAGTGCTATTGCCTATACCACAATTATCATTTTATTGTTGTATTCTGCTGGTCTGATGGTGATGAAACTTGAACCATAATATTTCTTAGATGACTGCCATAAGATTTCTCTATTTGATAAAAAGATCAATTTTATGGCCTTGTGTTTTTAAATTGCTAAGAAAATAAACTCTATTTCTAGCCTATGGTTAGCACATCACATTTCTGATTATAGATGAAATCAAGATTGCTAAATAAAGCAATCATGAAAATAAACTTTTCAAATGACGTGCAAGAAGTTATTTGTTTTACTTCTGCAATGCTAAACACGATGACATAAATTAGATGATGCCATTTCCCTTTTGTTATCACTTAAAACAACTCTCTATTCTACAAGTCAAATTAGGTGATTTTGATCAGAGAATTATGCTTGGCATTAACAATTTAAGCCATACTGTTTTATCTTTGTGGAATAATAAAGCACAATCATTGTGATCCATTACTTATAATGAAGAACCTCTTAACAAATGCCTTTATTTCTCAGATATTTATAGTGTTTTATTCTTAAGGATTCATTATTTATGCTTCCTCTCATAATTCTGATCATAAAATTCAATATGTAATAATTTAAATTTTTTGAAGTACAGATAATGTTGAATTAGAGGATTTTTTTGTAGCATGAGAACATTTTGTTAACACTTACCTTTAGATGTTATTTTGAAAAAACTTGTAAAACTCAGTGGATGCCAGTTTTTCATACTTGAAATAGATTATTATCTGCCTCATAAAAAGAATAGAAGTTTATTTTTATAAGATGTGAGATACTTTTATATTTGAAAATAGCATGTTCTTTTTTCTTTCTCTTAACACTCAAACTAATAGTTCCCTGTTGTAGATACAATTCAATATCTTATGTGAATACACATAACACAAAGTGTAGAATCTGTAATGGAGAAATTAAAATTGCAGAACAACATGTATTAGATGATTAGAGTTGCCAAATACAGCTTCCGTTTGAGTTTCAGACAAATGGCAAATAATGTTTGAGATATATTTATTAAAAAATACTCATTGCCTTGGTCACTGTGGTGGCATATGCCTGTAATTTCCGTGATTCAGGAGTTGGAGGCAGGAAGCTCGCAGGTTCAAGGCCAGAGGCAGCCACCTTAACTTACAACTTACTTTGGGCATACACCCTCTCAAAACAATGGAGGATTGCAAGTTTGAGGCCAGAGGCAGTCTATGTCACTTTGAAGACCCTTACTTAAAATAAAATGCACAAAATGGACTAGGGGTGCATCCCAGTGGTAGTGCACTTCTAAAGTATGTACAAGGCCCTGATTTCAACCCCCTAGCACCAGAAAAAAAAATGAAAAACAACACAAACCTCATCGGTTTTCTCAGATATGAGGAGCTGACATTGTATTTTAACTTGCTGATTCTGGCAACCCTAAATATAATTCAGTTTTCATAAAAATATAGTTGTAGATACATACTTTTGTATAATTCTAGAAAAATGTCTGCCAGAAAATGCAGCAAATCTTAAATGTTATTTCCTGTGATTAGATGAGAAGAAAGAATATTTTGATGCTTTATATTTTCTACATTTTGTTAATTTATTGCAGCATGCAGTCTTTATACTTAAGTCACTTGTTCAATATTTTTGTTGAATTGGTAAAGAGACAGTAGATAGCAAAAAAGTATCAGAGTATCTGATGACTCATAGAGCTATATGTGTGGGAAGATCAAGTAATTAATTACATAAGTCAAAGTAAAATTGTAGTTGCAATAAATGTCACAGAAGAAACACCCACAAATGTAATGAGATTATGCAGTAGAATTTAACTTGATTTGGAAGATTACAGAAAGCTTTTTTCCTTTCTTTCTTTTCTTTTTAGTGCTAGTGGTTGAACCCAGGGTGTTACAAAATGTCAAGCACATGCTTTACCACTGAGATACTTCCCCAGTCTCACAGAAAGCTTTCTTGGAAAAGTGAAGTTTGAGTTTCGATATGAAGGAGTTAGTGTGGGCATTAACTAGGTGAAAGTATTGCTTTTCAGACAGAATGAGCATGAGAAGTAATATGGTGAGGATGAAGAACTGAAGGAGGGGCAACAGCACCAGGGAGGGTAGTATGGGAGGAAGCTAGAGAGAAGCATCCTAACAAGACATGTGTTCTGTGTAATGTGTCAGGTTTTCATCCATAAAGCAATAGAAGCCATTGAAAGGGGCCATATGGGTGATGTTCACAGGATCAGATTGTGTTTTGAAAAGATCATTTTGCCTTCAATGTAGAAAACTGTTATGATAGGAAGGTGTATGCATGAGACTGTGGGTGTGGTAGACCATTAGAGAGGACACTGTAGAAGTTAAGTCTATGAGAGAGAAATAGGAGCTTGATCTTAGTCGGGAGGTTGGAAATGGAGGAGACAAACATTATAATTATTTAGAAGGTAAAATTCACAGGATTTAATGATTATATTGATATATGACAGGCACCATGTAGAAAATATGAAAAATAACATCTGCATTTCCAATTTGCACAATACATACAATTAAAAAGAATAAAGCACGTGAAAAATTGAAGTTGTTATATAGAGAGACAGGTTAGCAATTAAAAAGAAAACAGTTGGAGAAGTTTTTTTAAAGGCAGTTACATGTGGTGGTAGGAGGTGGGTAAAGTCAGAAGATTGTAATGTGAACCTCTTTTTAAGAATTTCCTTGAAATTAAATTTAGTTACTTTGCACTTCTGTTCATATTAAAATAAATAGAATTTTAAATTAATTTTTAAATCATAGGATTATTTCACTGTTCTTATGACACAGGGAGAATGAGAATTATGATAACAGTAAATATAAAATAAAAAGAGATGTTCCCTTCTTACTTTTTCCAAGACTTTCCCTACCTTTAATAATTTATTCTGTTGGAAAAATGGGTTCTTATATCAAAAATGCAATTACAAAATAAAACAAAAAATGCCATTTGCCAACTAATGTCTATATGAATTCATACTTTTGTATAGTTTAATGTTTATTCTATAGGGTTTGTTGCATTTCTTCTGGTTTCTCTTTTTCTAATTAACCCTTTTAGTTGTCTACTTTTTTCTCAAACAGATTCTGATCAGATCATTCTTTTGCTTTGGAACCTCCTATGAATCACCATTGCCTGCAACAGTTAATTTTGAACTTAAGTATTCACTTTTTATCTTTTCTGAAGAGAGGGAAGGATGGAGAGAGAGGGAATGAGTATGAAAATTGTGTGTATTTTAATGCCTTGGTATCTGCAGATATGCTCTCTTTTTATTCTAGAATAATGTTTTAGTCTTGAAAATACTGGCTGAACTTGGTAAACCTACGTCAAACATTCCCTCTCTCAAAATGGGTCCACCACCATGTTAACAATTTCCTTTGTCAATTTTCTATAAATTTTCAGAGCATATTTTTATACTTGTTTATTGTTGTTGTGTGCTGTTGAGTCATATCCGACTTATGGTAACCCTATGTACAACAGAATGAAACACTACCCAATACTATTCAATGCACATGACCCTTTTCTGTTTGAGTCCAATGTTTGCAGGCAGTATGTTTCTTCTCATCTTGAGTCATGCCACATTAGCAAAAGGAGGTCTCAGGGGCTTTTCTCCATTTCCATCATGAAGGTCTACTCTGCTTTGAGGATACAACTCTTCCCCAGTTGTTTCTTGAATGCCCTCCAGCCTGAGGTGCTCATTTTCTGCCACTATATTTGACAGTGTTTCTCTGCTATTCATAGGGCTTTCAATGGCTAATTGTTTTGGGAGTGGGCTGCTGGGCCCTTCTCCCTAGTCAGTCTTAGCCTGGAAGCTCAGCCGCAACCTGTCCACTATGGGTGGCTCTACTGGTATCTGAAATAATGGTGACATAGCTTTCAGCATCACAGCAACATGCAAGCCCCCACAGCACAACAAACTGACAGACCTGAGGGAGATACTTATTTATACAATATCTTATTTATACTACATAGTAAATTATTAGCATTAGATGTAGTATAAGTAGTATAGAATATCTTTTTTATATTACATAGTATCATGTATTGCTTATTATTATTTATTCCTATTAAATGTGAGTTTTCAAAAAGAAAAAACCAACAACTGATATCTGATAGTTGTTCAGTAAACCTTTGCTATTTTTTGAATTCTGTTGTCATGGAGGTCTTTTGTTACTTTCTACAGATGGCAGGTAAGCACATAAATCATCAAATATCTTAATATTCAGAAGAGAAAACAGACATATATATTATATATATTGCAAATCAGTGCTGTTAGTATTATAAGAGATCAAAGTTCTCTTGAACATAAGTATTTAGAGAATGCTCTTGGGAATATTGATATCAGTTGATTTACATATAGAGGCTCAGCTAATTAATGTTAACTCTTCAATATAAGGTGATAATCCAGGACACTTGTGTTATAGCCGATGGATCATTTTTTTTTCTGCCTTCTTCCTGTTGAAATTGTGGTGTTCCAACACATTTATAGAGGAAATAGAGAGGTGCTAACCAAAGTGGTTTCACCTTCAGCTCAAAACTTCTGATATTAGTTAAGCCAATAATAAGCAGTGCTCTTCTTACATGACATTTTTTCCAGAATAAAGTGAATATAATTTCAAATATATAGGACCAGATCATTACTCCTGTTACTCATAGTAAGTAGGCATTACGCAAATGAGATGAGCTCATCCGTTTCTTTTCTGAAAAGTTTCATCTTTTGTTGTCCACTTCTGTTTGTTTCCATAGCATTCTCACTCAGCATAAGGATATCTTAGTTCATAAGTAGCTCCACAGAGTTTATTCCATACAGGAAGAGTAATAAGAATGGAGCTAAATTTTAAAAGGAAAGAAAAAATTGGCATGACCAAGATAACTTGAGCTTTGTTTAACAAGTAAAGGAGAATAACACTTGTGATCAAAGAATGAGTAGAATTTTCTTTAAAGAAATGCTAAAAGACAAATTCTAAATACCTTAGCAATAATGGAATGATTTGATTAAATATTTTTCCATAGATCCTAATTCTAATGAATTTACTTTTAAAAAAACACACAAATTTCTGTTGTTGTTGTTGATGTTGTTAATTGCCATCCACTTGAGTCTGACTCATAATGACCCTGTGTACAAGAGAATGAAACATGCCCCGACACTGTGCCATGCACAGCACTATTGTCAGTGCTTCTCCGCTACTCACAGAGTTAGTTACACATATATCAGTCCTAAGAAGTTCCTGAAATGACAACCATGCTTCTGCCATTTTCTTTGACTGTCCTGCCTGTTGCATGGTGGTGCTAGTATTCATTTGATTAATGCTGTCTTTTGAGCAAACATTATACCACATATTGCTACCATAATTCAATTCAACTTTAGAACATAATACATAGATAACATCTCTTAAAAGTGTATATATATATATTTGGTACCCCTGGTATATATTATTATAACCATATTACTTAGATTTGAATCCCAACTTTACCATATAGTCCTTGTAGTATTTTGGGAAAATCATTCACTGCCTTTGTGCCTCGGTCTCCTCATCTGTACTTGAGAAAATGATACTATCTTTTAGGGTAGGAGTGTGGATTAAATGAGAAAATAATTATAAAATACTTAACACATTGGTTGGTACAAGTTGCCATTCACTAAATACTGATGATCCTCATCAATATCAGCAGCATTATTTAATGGCTTAGTTGAAAGGGGTATTGAAATCAGGTAGACCCTGATGCTTGTGTAACTTGGATAAGTTTCTTCTCTACAATCCAGTTTCTCTATTGATAAAATGAAGATTATTGATTCAAGTGGCAACTCTGCTTTTCTTATGAATTGCTGTTGTTTTTCTGGAGCCAGATACCTGCCTGCCTGCCTACCAGCCTCCTTGTTTCCTCTTTTCTCTTTTCTTCCTTCTTCCCTCCCTCCGTCCCTTCCATTCACCCATCCATCCATCCATCCATCTCTCTATCTGACAGGTACTAATAGCAACTTGAGGAAGCTATAACTCCAATAGTTTGTTTATTGCCTTCAAAACCAGAATTGTGGGTAAACTCCAACATGCTTTTCTAAGGGACTATTACTTCAGAAGATGAGTAAGTATTAAGAACTGATTTTAAAGTGTTAATATGTGGGGAACAGATTTTGGCTGCATCAGTATGTACTTGACAATACTAAATTTTTATTATCATTTATAACAGTGACCCACATAAGAAGACTTTTGATGAAGAAGTCTTGATTTGTGCTTGATGGTAGTTTATTCATTGAATATGAATTAGTGGTTTCATCTGACAGTAATGTAAAGGCAGTTGCTTATCTCCTTTATATGCAAAATAATATAACCATATAAGAATAATATGAATGTAAACCAAACAGTAATTTAGGAATATTATAAATTCAGTTCTTATATACTCAGTAATCACAACTTTGAAAAAGGAATGCTTTGATTTTTCTCTTGGAGTAGAGAATGTTGTAGCTGGTATCCACCCTGAGGGTTGGTGAATCTCATTTTAGGCCACATCTGAACAGCAATGATCTACCCAGTCAGTTATAAGAGGATATTAGCACCATCTGGTGGTGCCTTCTTTACCCTGCCAGTATTACATAGAAACTAATAAACAAGATAGAAACAAAGACCACTACAGGAAAAGTTTCTATCTTAAACAGAAATGGAACCCAAGGGCATATAGAAAAATACTATATAGTAAAAGATAGAGAAGACTTGGATGGGAAACTTAGATAGGAAGGGGGGAGGGGGGAAACATAGAGGAGGGTAAGGGGTAACCTATATGAATAATGCTTATCAAATTGCATAT